>CAHIKZ030004007.1:3190000-3230000 GCA_903632075.3 Acanthosepion pharaonis
GAAAGAAAGAAAGAAAGAAAGAAAGAAAAAGAAAGAAGATTAAAACTAGTCAAAAAGAGTAGATGTCAGGGGGGGAAAGAAAGAAAGAAAGAAAGAAAGAAAGAAAGAAAGAAAGAAAGAAAGAAAGAAAGAAAGAAAGAAGATTAAAACTAGTCAAAAAGAGTAGATGTCAGGAGGGTGGAAAAAGAAAGAAACAAAGAAAGAAAGAAAGAAAGAAAGAAAGAAAGAAAGAAAGAAAGAAGATTAAAACTAGTCAAAAAGAGTAGATGTCAGGGGGTGGAAAGAAAGAAAGAAAGAAAGAAAGAAAGAAAGAAAGAAAGAAAGAAAGAAGATTAAAGATAGTCAAAAAAGAGTAGATGTCAGGAGGGTGGAAAGAAAGAAAGAAAGAAAGAAAGAAAGAAAGAAAGAAAGAAAGAAAGAAAGAGGAAAAATTAGTGCGCGGATAAAGAAAAAGCCACCCAAAGAAAGAAAGAAAGAAAGAAAGAAAGAAAGAAAGAAAGAAAGAAGATTAAATCTATTTAAAAAGAGTAGATGTCAGGGGTGGAAAGGAAGAAATAATGACAGCAAGAAGAAAGAAAGAAAGAAAGAAAGAAAGAAAGAAAGAAAGAAAGAAAGAAAGAAAGAAAGAAAGTAAAAGGAAAGGAAGGAAGAAAGAAAGAAGGAAAACGTCTTTGACGCCATGAAGAATCTGCCAAACATTCAAAAGTCACACAAACGACAATTGTACCAAATATAAAACATTCCCGAGATATTTTTTTTCGGTAAAATATCGTAGAAAACGTAACGGCTGTTTGAAATTTAATGACCAACATTTAGCTGAATTCGACAAATCTGCCTTCTTATGTACCAGGATGTCAGCCGATTCTCTCTCGAACCAGTTTCATATACGTGTCCGATGAAGAAACTTATATTAGCTTGCTCCACCGAACGATTCCTATTGAAGAACATTAAGGGCTTCAAAAAAGATATTTTGGTTAGGGTCGGGTTGATTTAATCTCGAATATAAGTTACATATTTCAATGCCACAAGAAAGTGTCAAAACAATGACTTCAGAAATGTAAATGGCCAGTTTACACGACGCAAAAGGTAGACATTGATCCGGTTTACAAAAGAGTCAAAAAAGCAGATATATGTCGCTACAGTCAAAAAGGTACATGTAGGTCCGCTTAACACGGAGTCAAAAAGGGACACATAGCTCCGGTTTGCACGGGGTCAAAAAAAGTACACGTAGGTCCGGTTTGCACGGGGTCAAAAAACTACACGTAGGTCCGGTTTGCACGGGGTCAAAAAACTACACGTAGTTCCGGTTTGCACGGGGTCAAAAAAGTACAGGTAGGTCCGGTTTGCACGGGGTCAAAAAGATACACATAGGCCCGGTTTGCACGGAGTCAAAAAGGTACACATATGTCCACCTCATACGGAGTCAAAATAGGACACAGATGTCCACTTTACACTCGAGTCAAAAAGGTACACACACGTCCAGGTTATACGGAGTCAAAAAGGTACACATAGGTCCGGTTTACACAAGTGTAAAATAGACACATAGGTCCGATTTACACCAAAAGCAGAAAAGGGAGACATAGGTCTGGAGTGCACTAGAATCAAAAAAGGGACGCATAGGGCCAGTTTACGCTCGTATAAAAAAAAAAAAAAAAAAAATGCATAGGTCTGGTTTACGCTTACGTAAAGAAAGGGACACATAGGTTCGGTTTACGCTAGAGTAAAAAAAAGGGACACACACTTTCGTTTTACGCTATAATAAAAAAGGGACACATCCGTTCGTTTACGCTAGAGTAAAAAAGGGACACATACGTTTGTTTTACGCTATAGTAAAAAGGGACACATACGTTCGTTTTACGCTAGAGTAAAAAAAGGACACATACGTTTGTTTTACGCTATAGTAAAAAGGGACACATACGTTCGTTTTACGCTAGAGTAAAAAAGGGACACATACTTTCGTTTTACGCTAGAGTAAAAAAGAGGCACATACGTTCGTTTTACGCTATAATAAAAAAGGGACACATCCGTTCGTTTACGCTAGAGTAAAAAAGGGACACATACGTTTGTTTTACGCTATAGTAAAAAGGGACGCATACGTTCGTTTTACGCTAGAGTAAAAAAGGGACACATACGTTCGTTTTACGCTAGAGTAAAAAAGGGACACATATATCCGGTTTAAGCTAGAGTCAGAAAGGAATTAATATAACTTGTTTGAAGGAGATTCAAAAGACATATATCTCAAATATGGTTTATATAATTTTTTTCCTTCTCAATGTCCTTAATTCTATGGCGCCTGTTACTGTTTATGCATATAAAAGCTGTCTTTATCCGCGTGTGAAACCGATGGATGGCTGAAACTGGCAATCGCATCGAATCCTATATAAATTTATTTTTTTCCTATATGTATCAATCTATAAATTGGGGATAATAAGATGTCGTGGAATTCAGGGGAATTGCTGATGAAATAGAACTCTGGGAAAAGCGGGTTCATGCCTTTTTCAAATGTATTAACTTTTAGGGAAATGAAGAAAATTTCAACGGTATTCGAAGACAGCTTGCCGTTTTCCTTTTCCATTCCCGGTGCAAACACTTATCTGCAAATTATGCACGCTCTCCTCTTTCGAGACGAAGCTGATCTAGGTAAATATCTACAAGCAGTTGAGGTCCCACCCTTAGATTCAGTGACGCATGCGTACAGTGATGGCAAACAAGAACAAACTTACCAGATGTCAGCTACTAATACACAGACCTCATTTTGCAGACGACTTCTTCTTCCATGACTCAATAAAGCGTCTTTCTGGTGGGACTTTCTTTTTTTTACTTTTTTTTTTCTACTATATCCAATGTACGAGGGATTTCGGGATCTTCTCTCTTTGTGAGACGTCTAAAGAGGTTAAAGAAGAAAAGAAAGAAAGAAACGATGAAAGAAAGAGTGAAAGAAAGAAAGAAAGAAAGAAAGAAAGAAAGAAAGAAAGAAAGAAAGAGTGACCGAAAGAAAGACTAAAGAAAGAAAGAAAGAAAGAGTGACCGAAAGAAAGACTAAAGAAAGAAAGAAAGAAAGTGTGACCGAAAGAAAGACTAAAGAAAGAAAGAAAGAAAGAAATACTAAAAGAAAGAAAGAAGCGATGAAATAAAGAAATACTGAAAGAAAGACTAAAGAAAGAAAGAAAGAAAGAAATACTGAAAGAAAGAAAGAATGAAAAAGGAAGAGTAAAAGAAAGAAAGAAAGATTGAAAGAAAGGAAGAGTAAAAGAAAGAAAGAGTGAGAGAAAGAAAGAAAGAGTAACCGAAAGAAAGACTAAAGAAAGAAAGAAAGAAAGAAAGAAAGAGTGACCGAAAGAAAGACAAAAGAAAGAAAGAAAGAAAGAAAGAAAGAAGTAAAAAAAAAAGGAAAGAAAGAAAAACAAAAGAAAGAAAGAAAGAGTGAAAAGAAAGGAAGAGTAAAAGAAAGAAAGAAAAGAAAAGAAAGAAAGAAAAGAAAAGAAAGAAAAGAAAGGAAGAAAGAAAAGAAAGAAAGAGTAAAAGAAAGGAAGGGTAAAAGAAAGAAAGAAAGAAAGAAAGAAAGAAAGAGTGAACGAAAGGAAGAGTAAAAGAAAGAAAGAAAGAAAGAAAGAAAGAAAGAAAGAAAGAAAGAGTGACTGAAAGAAAGACTAAAGAAAGAAAGAAAGAGTGAACGAAAGAAAGAGTAAAAGAAAGGAAGAGTGAAAGAAAGAAAGAAAGATAGAAAGAAAGAAAGAAAGAAGCGATGAAATAAAGAAATACTGAAAGAAAGAAAGAATGAAAAAGGGAGAGTAAAAGAAAGAAAAAAAGAAAGAAAGAAAGAAAGAAAATTATGTATAAATGAAGGAAAGAAAGAATGAAACGTTGAAAGATAAAAAGGATGAAGGAAGGAAAAAAAGAAACGGGAAAAGAAATGATTACTGAAAGAAAGAAAGGGTTAAAAATGGCAAGAAAAAAGAAAGAATAAAAAAGTAACATAAAGAAAGAAAGGATGAATAAATGAACGAACGGAGTGCAGAATGAAACAAAGAAAGAAAAAATTGTTGAAAGAAGAAAAGAGTTCAAGGAAGTTATAAAGACAAATGAAGACTAAAGAAAGAATGATACTATGAAAGAAATACTGAAAGAATGAATGAAAGAGTTAAAGAAATACTGAAAAAAGTAAGAGTTAAAGAAAGAAAGAAAGAAAGAAAGAAAGAAAGAAAGAAAGAAAGGAAATAAGTTATTTAGTATCAAAGCGGCCATCTACCGGCTTGTAACGGGAAGAAGAGACGTCGGTTTAAATTGACGAAAGATATCACATATAGAAAAGCTACTATTTAAAAGCTGACGTCATCGCCGTACCCCTGGGAAAGCCAGATACAAATCAGATCGTATTAAACCCGTGGGGAGCTTGACAGACAAACGATAAACATAATTAAAATGTATGTCGTAATAGATAGATAGATAGATAGATAGATAGATAGATAGATAGATATGAAGAGACTGAGATAGATAGATAGATAGATAGATAGATAGATAGATAGATAGATATGAACAGACTGAGATAGATAGATAGATAGATAGATAGATAGATAGATATGAACAGACTGAGATAGATAGATAGATAGATAGATAGATAGATAGATAGATAGGAACAGACTGAAATAGATAGATAGTGATCTATGAACAAACTGAGATAGATATGAACAGACTATATATATATATATATATATATATATATATATATATATATATATATATATATATATATTTAAAAATATGATTCCAAATCGTATAATTATATTTATGCTCTACTTTTGTATCGAGCACTATTTTAAAAATAATAACTAAAATACTAAGCGACTTTGGATTATTTACCTAACAGTTCCTTCCTATTTTCTATATTTTTATATATATATATATATATATATATATATATATATATATATATATATATATATAAAGACAGGTAGAAAGATACTTATCAACAGACTGAAATAGATAGATAGATATATAGATATATAGATAGATATAAACTGACTGAGATAGATATGAAAAGAATGAGATAGATAGATAGATAGATAGATAGATAGATAGATAGATAGATAGATAGATAGAGAGAGAGAGAGAAAGAGAGATATGAACAGAGTAAGACTGTATAGAGGGGACTGAGGAAAGGATAAAAGATTCACGGGATCCATGATGGTGATTGACATTCCATTTAAATTTTTAATTTTCAGTGAAACAAGTAACGGGAAGGGAGTTCTACTGTCGGGAAGTGCAAGGAAAGCAACTCTTGGTGTGACGGTTACATTTAACTATTTCAACAGTAAAAGGGCAAGACCTAGATCCCAATCTAGTTGCACGCTTAAATTCATGTAGTCTGGGTAACAATTGAAAATAGCTTAACAGAACAGTTGCCATGAAAATATTTGTTGAAAAGACAGAGGGAAGACTCGTCACTCTGGTGCGAAAGTGACTGATGCCGAGATGCCAAGCCATGATCGATTACATTGCAGATCCTTCTTTGGATTTTCTCAAGAACCTTGAGATGAATAGCAGGAACACCAGACCTGATATGGCAGCAGTATTCAATGCACTGGTGAATGGATACATTTGTAAATGTACAAGATGGACTCTGATGAGAAAAACCTTTTGGCACGGCACAGTGACCCAACTTTCCTTGCAATAGATGCAACTATTTATTCAATGTAGTTATTCCACTTCAAGTTAGTTGAAAACGTGAGGCCCTCTTCTGAAATCGGACATCAGCCATGCTGATGGCGGGGCAGAAGAGTTTCTCTATGGTGGTTAAAAGAGAGCCGTTTAGTTTTGGAGGCATTACAATTTAGACACCATTTATGGTTTCAGTTAACTATTGTCTAGAGGTCCAAGAGCAGCGGCCAGGTTAACTTTATCAGCTCTGACGGATTTGCTAATGAAACAGGAGTAAATGGTAGTTTCACCCGCATAAATGCCTATTTGGGAATTGATGTCATTAGGAAAGATCATTGATGAAGATCAGAACCAGCGTATGACCCAGGATAAAGCCTTTGAGGTCGCCCACGTTTGTGTGCAAGGATCTGGAAGCGAGCCCGTTCAGAACGACTTACATTTCACGATTTGATAGAAATGATTGGATAAAATCAAACAATCTTGTAATGCCGTAGCCCTGAAGATTACCTAGACGACCAGCATGTCAAACCCTGTAAAACGCCTTTGAGATATCTAGAGTCACAGGAGCTTGATATACACATCCAGTGATGGCCGTAAAAACCCATATTGTTTATCAGAGAGTAGGTCGTGAGAGGTAAGATGTTTAACAACTTCAGCATAGATTAAAGCCTCGAATAATTTGCCGAAAAGCGATGGTTAGACGGGCCAGGTTTATCCAAACTTCTTAAAAACAGGAACTACTTAAAGGATTTCCAACAAGCTGAAAAGCAGCGAGGCAATAGTTGTTAAGTTTGGAGAGAATTAGAGCCAGCTCAAAAGCACATTTCTTTAGGACTACGACTGGTACCCCATCACCTCCACTTGCTTTATCGGAGTCTAATTTAGAAATGATGCCCGTGACCAGTAACGGGGCTATACGCATATCACTCAGTTTAGCCTCAATTCTGGGGGGAAAACCAGGTGTGGTTACTCCAGATGAGTCAAGTGTTGATATGGATAAGAATTTCCAGAGCGGAAATTGCCAGACATATACGTTGATTCATTTTATCAGCAAGCAGTAAGTTCACTTCATTGAGGACAAGCTTACACTCGTTACGAGCAGAAACAAAGAGACGTCTGTTGCGATCAGACGAGACGCTCTTGTACAGCAGGAAGAAGTGGTTCCTGTGGGCTATAGTGGTCGAGCATGCTATTCCTATTAGAAAAAGAAAAAAAAGAAATGAAAAACAGAAAACAATCCCGAATTTAGAATTCCAGGTAAATTATTTCAAAGAATGAACTTTCTTTCAGATAACTTATTTGGGGAGTCGATGCGGCCATACAGAGACCCCAGGACTTAACCCAACCCTAACACGAATCCTAACCCAGTCGAGAATGAACATAATCAGATAGATAGATAGATAGATAGATAGATAGATAGATAGATAGATACTGAACAGGCCGAAATAGATAGATAGATAGATAGATAGATAGATAGATAGATAGATAGATACTTATGAACAGACTGGGATAGATAGATAGATAGATAGATAGATAGATAGATAGATAGATAGATAGATAGATAGATACTGAACAGGCCGAAATAGATAGATAGATAGATGTGAACAGACTGAGATAGATAGATAGATAGATAGATAGATAGATAGATAGAATGTGAACAGACCGAAATAAATAGATGGATAGATAGAGAGATAGATAGATAGATGTGAACAGACTAAAATAGATAGATAGATAGATAGATAGATAGATAGATGTGAACAGACTGAAATAGATAGATAGATAGATAGATAGATAGATAGATAGATAGATAGATAGATAGATAGAAGTGAACAGACTGAAATAGATAGATAGATAGATAGATAGATAGATAGATAGATAGATAGGGATGTGCACATTCCAGTGTGTGCGTGTGCGTTCCGACTGCAACGAGAAGGAATGCGTAGATCCTTCCCAAGCGTTACATCCCCGACATCTTCCGGTGGTACCCGTGTACTCGTTTTCAGTTCTTACCCTCACCCTCACCCTGACCGTACCTTACCCAAGTCTAACCTAATTGTGCTGCCTGATTCTTTTTGCCCACACAAAACTTATCCTACAACGCATATTTGAAACACATTTAATACAAACCCCGTCTTTCGCTCTCAATCAATAGTTGGCTTTTTTCTCCTGTGAAAATATATCTATTTGGATATAAGTTGTAAGCAAGCCTGTAGATATGCTGTAAGCTTAACCCCGTATGGCACAAGGCCAGCGGCGCTCATATTGCAGTGTTTGCTTTTATCATTGCATGTTTTTACGAGAGCTCATATTGCAATTTTTGTTGTTATTATTGCTTAGTAATAAGGAGTGCTAGAGTAAAGCAATAACAACATCAAAAATTGCAATATGAGCACTGGTAAAAATGCAATGATAACAGCAAAAACTGCAATATGAGCATAGGTAAAAATGAGTGCTGAATTTATTAAGTTTATAAGTCCCAAAAATTCATTTGCAGCTGTCCTTAAGGACATATGGCACAGGCGTTGGTTAGATCCAGTGACAAGAGCCAAAGAGTTGCGAGTTCAATACCTGGCTAAGGCAGTGGAGAGGGGAATTAACAGGAGATAACTAATAGCTGACATCCATTAGATATGACAGAACAGTATACCCCAGCGAGTGGAATAAAGGGTTCAGTTCGACATTCCAAAACCTGAAGAAGCCCGGAGCGTATAACGGCCGAAACGTTGTGATAAATATGGCAATAAAGATGAGGTCAATACTCCGAATAATTGTTATTTCTTTTGATTTCTTTTTGGTACACATTTCTTTCCGGATCCCAATCAGTGACCTAAGCGCAGAAATGTCTTTTCTTTTTTGTAAAAAAAATAAAAAATAAAATAAAATCACACACATATTACATCGGTAAAGCTCTTAGTAATATATGAGCTATGTTTGTGAGTACTATTTTTTTGTATTTCTATAAGGCATAGGCTACCAAGAACCCCTTCAATGAGTCTATCAGAGCCTTTTCCAAATAATCCGAGTGCTCCAACTACAACTGGAATTACTGATGTCCTCATGTGCCACATTTTTGAGATTTCCATTTCAAGATCCTTGTATTTTGATAGTTCCTTTGAAGATTTTCAAAGATACATTGCAATCTGCAGAAATTGCCATATCAATACGAAAGTACATTCTGTTTTTGTTGTCTTTGTTTACGATGTCTGGGCAATTAGCTTTGATTGTTCAAGATTGTGTGTATTATACAATCCCATAAATTATGACAGGTCTTATATCTGTAACCGAGTCTGGGTGATGTTCATCGCAATTTTCTTCCTGTAAAAATTGCATATTATCCAATTCTATCAGGACAAGTTTTTATATTCAGTGGGTGCCAATACCGTGCAACCTGATACAAAATGGTCAATTGTTTCTGGATATTATCACAGAATCTGCATTTCGGATTAACACAGTTTTTTTCAGCAGTTTTACTTGGTAATTTCTAATTAACAAGCATTGGTCCTGTGCAGCAAGAATAAAAACTTTGCTTTCAGCTTTCATTGTTTATATATTTATATATATATATATATATATATATATATATATATATATAAACAAAGTTATCTGGTCGATTAGCTTTCATTGTTCTATCTGTGTGTACTGTAAAGTCCCATGAGTTGTTCTCTGTAACCCGGTCTGGGTGATATTTATACCAGTTCCTTGCAGTTTATTATTATTATTATTATTATTATTATTATTTCCTTTGATTTTTGATGTGTACACATTCCTTTCCGGGTCTCGCCCAAGGACCTAAGGTTAGAAATAGCATCATGACACTTTCCACTGACAAAAAAAAAAAAAAAAATTACATAGATAAAGCCCTTCGTAAAGTGTGGGCTGTACTTGTCAGAACATTTTTTTGTATCTCTTTGAGGCATGGACTTCCAGGAATCCCTTCAATTAGTCTACTGGATTCTTTTCCAACCAGTCCTAGGGCTCCAACTACAACACATTTTTTAGATTTCTATTTCAAGGCCCTTGTAGTTTGACAGCTTTTTGAATATCTTCAAAGATACATTGCAGTCAGCAGGGACTGTCATATCAATAAGGAGGCACTTTTTTATGTGTGGTCTTTAATAACAATATCTGGCCGGTTGGCCTTGATTGTTCTGTCAGTGTGTATTGTGTAGTCCCATAGAATTGTAACAGGTCCTATCTCCGTAACCGGGTCTGGTTGGTGTTCATACCAGTTTCTTTCAGTTTCCTTCCCTTAGAAGTTGCAGTTTTTCCAGTGCAGATATTGGCCCACTCTGTCATGCCGGGTTTTATACTCAGTGGGTACCAATATCGTGCAACCTGATACAAGATGATCAATTGTTTCTGGATATCACAGAATCTGCATTTTGGGCTAACACAATATTTTAGTATATGTTCTTGATAATTCCTAGTTAGCAAGCATTGGTCCTATGCAGCAAGGACAAAACCTTCAGTTTCAGCTTTCAACCTTGCACTGCATAGCCACTGATGAGTACGGGTTTTGTCTACGTCAGCTTGTTTGGTACGAGTAGAGTATTGGCCATGAAGCGGTTTATCTTGCCATTGTTTCTGTATCTGGTCGGTTGCATTCGTCTTTGCTTTCTTCTTAAAGTATTTTGCAGCTTCAGCATGTGTGTGCTGTGCTTTACGTGTATCTCTACGCCCATTATTATTATTATTATTATTATTATTATTATTGTGTGGTATAATCTTGCCAGAGAGTAATTTTAATATCAGTAAGATGGCATATTTTGTCTTTGTGATCGCTAATCACAATGTTTGGGCGATTGGATTTGATTGACCTGTCATTGTGTATTGTGTAGTCCCATAAAATTGTTACAGGTCCTAACTTTGTAACAGGATCTGGGTGATGTTTATACCAGTTTCTTGCAGTTCCCTTCTCGTAAAACTTGCAGATTTTACAGTGTGCAACACCCCGACCCTTCAGGCGTCCACAGCCTTGTCTTATAAAATTACATGACAGACATCTGAGTATCATTTTCGTTAATGGACAGGCATGTCCACGTAATGTGTTAGTGACCCTGCCTTCACCTCACCTCAAATTAAGGGATGTAATGCAAACAAAACTGTTGCCTAGAGACAGAAGGTCTGTTGCCAAGACAGAACCTCCTCACTCTACTGAAGAGCTTTATGTGACTGCTGTTTATAGAATTAGCCCATCACTTAGCAGTGCCCAACTGAAATATATTTTCAAGAGTTAAATTATATGACATAACGATATATAATTTTATATATCAAGATAAAACTATTGCGAAAACACTATGACAAATTGGGGGAAAAAAAGTTTATTTGTGACGTTTCAATCGTTAGGACTTCATCAGACTGGGTTTGTTGACATTACCATGACTACACATGTGTATGAACAAGAGACCCTGATAGATTAAAAAAATACTTTCTTTTCGAGGCTTTTTTAAGACTCGAGTTCTTAGGTTAATGTTTTGATTTTGTAGCAATGTGTGGTATTGTGTGAAACTATCCCTAGTGCCACTGATTCTATGTTCACTTTCTTTGGACTGACTGACACCTGAGAAAGGCCAATAGAACAACAGTCGAAACGTTGTAATTATAAAAATAAAGGTAAGTCCGTTAATGCAATTACAAATGATATATATATATGTTAAGTCAGTGTGACACTAACCCGTGATAACTAGATCAACGGTAGGCATTTAAGTCTGGAATAAGGCTACAGACGGGAGTTTTATTGTTTATTTAAAGCCTTTTTTCATGTCTTCAGTGACTATAAAATCTGGTCAGATCTTAGAAAAATGTGAAATATTTTTATAACGCTATAAAAGTTTAATCGAACAATTCAAGGACTTATAAAAACACGGTAGGTCATGTCTTTCTATCTGTAATAAGGGGGGGATCAAAATTTTAATTTTACTCTTCGTATGTGAGAAATAAAGTCTAATACGTTGGAATCTGAAACACTGCGGCAACAGGGCTCGTCACAAGTCATAGGGAGAGTCGCTTGTGTCCGTTGCATTCACTTTCACACAAATACACTAGGGAATTCGTCTCTTCTCCCACAGCTATGGGTTAAATATCAGAACAGACTAGGAGAAGGACAGCCCTGGATTGAAAGCAGACAAAATAAATAAGACAAAATCATAAAGACTTTCATAAATAAAAAAAATTTCTACCCAACCCACACGCATACATATAAACACAAACACACTTACATACATATATACACATATACATACACACACACAAATAAATATATATATATATATATATATATATATATATATATATATATATGTGTGTGTGTATGTGTATATATATATATATATATATATATATATATACATATATATATATATATTAGCCTATACAGTGCCCAACTGAAATATATTTTCAAGAGCTATATATATATATATGTATATATATTAAAGGAAAACAAAAACTGTTGATCGAACCAACGGACAACTTGTCAAAACCTAAACCTCATGTCCAAATAAAAACGACAATATCGAAAAACGAAAGAGGAAAAAGAAAGGCCTAAAGACAAACTGAGTGTTAAATCCAGTGAAAGGATGGCTCGAGTCCTAACCCGAGTTTCGCGCGCACACAATCTTCAGAAGACTTGAAGATCGCGTGGCGTGAAAATTGAGTATATGCCGAGTGTAACAGCAAAATTGTCCAAATCTTGTAACAGGAAAATTGTCCATCTCACAAAATGTTTAATATCGAAAAAACCACGAAACTAACTGAGACTAAACTTATTTTGAAATTTACTGAGTTTTACAAGCACATAAATTCTTAATATTGGCAGCTAATATTAGTAGCTAATACTAAGAGCGTATGTGCTTAAGAATGTATGTGCTGATAAAACTTAGTAAATTTCAAAAATAAGTTATTCCAAAATTCGCTTGAAAATGAAACAGAACTAGGGATTTTAATTTAATTCTATAATCAAATATGAAATTTTTAGTTTCTGTTTTTGAAACATGGTAATTCCTGTGTAGTGATGGGACTATATTTTTAAATTAGTAAATTTATAATATTCATGCTCTGAAGAATTGCACTGAGCACTGTTTTTTTTTTTTTAAATAAAAACTATTAATAAGCACACCGGATTAAAAATCTTACTGTTCTTTCTCTTTGTTTTAATATATATATATATATATATATATATATATATATATATATATATATATGAAAGTGAAGTTTAAAAGACCCAGAGAATAATAAATTCTCTGGTGAAATAAATTATTACAATGGTACCTTAAAGTGGTCTTTTTTTTTTCTCTAAATTAAATTATATATGTGTGTGTGCGCGAGCGCACGCGCGTGTATGTGTGTATTTGTGTGTGTAGCCTAGAGACAAGACAGCTCTGAATTTAATCCAGTAATGCCATTGGATACTGAATGAATCGATCGCTTCTCCCATCGACAAGATATTAGTGAAATAGAAGGGTAGACTGTGCTTTCTAGCACTGATAGGCAACCAGTCTAGAAGAAGAACAGTTCCATATTGAAAAACTGTATCCCTGACACGGCGTAATACTATGAAGCCATTGAACAGATTATGGACGTCAGAATTAAATGGGGGTACAGGACTGAGAACTGTATGATCCCAGCTGAGGTCAGGTCAAATAAAAAAAATGAAGGTTCACTCAGTATAGCGGTGAGTCGAGTTTGAATTTATATCTCTCTCCCCAACCCCCAGTTATGGATTAAATAGTATAACAGACTGCGTAATCTTGTCTTGGCTGACAACTACTCTGGGAGAAGAAAATCTCTTAATTAAACACAGCTTGGTGTTCTAATAGACAGATCTAGCGACTCGATAAAAAAACGCCCCTCTCCAACCAGCTTGAAACAACCGTGGGTATCTGAAAACGTATTATGACTGAAATGCCATCTTCTCTTTCTTTCTTTCTTTCTTTCTTTCTTTCATTTTAGCATGAGGATTGATTCATTTTCTACGGCTTATGAAGCCTTTGCAGGTTATTTAAAGCCAGAAAATATTTTAAGGCCCATTTGTGTTTGTTCGACACAAGTGGTTTTCTGTCTGTGTTTCTGAGATGAGATATTATGTACACTATTTACATTATTCGGACTATCATCCTCATCCTTATCGCCATATTTATTACAACGTTTTGACCGTTGTACGCTCCGGCCTTCTTCAGGTGGTTGGAATGTCGAACTGAACCCTTTATTTCGCTCGCTGGAGTAGACTGTTCTAGTTCCACGTGCCATGTTTAATGGATGTCAGTTATCAGTTATCTCCTGTTAATTCCCCTCTCCAAGTTCTCCACTGCCTTAACCGGGTATTGAACTCACACTCTTTGGGTCCTGTCACTGGATCTAACCAAGGACACATGGCATAGTGGATAAAGGCGTTGGCACGTGGAACTAGAACAGTCTACACCAGTGGTTTTATACTGCAATATACAAAGCGAGCATTTGTTACACTTCAAGTGTGTACCCCACTAGGAACCCACACTGTTTTGAATTCAGAGTTGTCCTTCTCCTATGCTGGTTGGCGACTAAAGCTAATGACTCATTTAACTCATAGCCGAGGGAAGAATAGATGGATTTATACCTCTCCCAAGGGTCGTCATCATAGGTCCCTCGACTGCTTCAATCGTCGTGGGGACCCGAAGGCGGAAGAAACAGACAACTTCCCCCAGAATGATCTGCTGGTGGTGGCTCCCTGCAGTCCATGTCCGTCCACTCTTTCCCTGAAACCATAGAAGACGCGAACAGTCCATGTTCTGATGATTGTATCCTGCGTTGGTAGCTTGATGGTGTTTGTTGCACCAGTCTCCCACGCCAGTCTCCCACGCCAGTCTCCCACGAGACACGCCCATCAAGCCAGAACATTTTTAGATTCTTAGAGTCTAAATTTTTTTTTCTTAGATTGTAAGATTTTTTTTAGATAATAATGATTTAGTGATCCAAGCCTTGCTAATTAACCCATAGCTGGGGAGATAAGAGGTGGATTCATATCTAATCAGAATTTGACAAACAAACAAGCAATTATAATGGTGGATTAGTTCTGTATTACAATCTATATATAAACAGATCCCTCACTTTGTGGCTACAGTAGTTTCTATACATTTATATTCCAAGGAATGTAAATAAATCTAAAAGACATGTCTACAAGAAATTATAATATGTAGATAAGTGGGGGATCAATTCTATATTACAATCAACATATAAACTGATCCCTCACTTTGTGGCCACATTAGTTTCTATATATTTATTCCAGAGAATGTAAATAAATCTAAGACATGCCTACAAATTATAATGTGGATATAAAGTGGGGGATCAATTCTATATTACAATCAATATATAAACTGATCCCTCACCTTGTGGCCACATTAGTTTATATAGTTATATTCCAGAGAATGTAAATGAATCTAAAAGATATGCCTACAAGAAATTTCAATGTGGATATAAAGTGGGGGGTCAATTCTATATTACAATCAATATATAAACTGATCCCTCACTTTATGTCCACATTAGTTTCTATACATTTATATTCCAGAAAATGTAAATCAATCTAAAATACATGTCCGTGTGCGAGTAAGTGATTATAACGAATCCAACAGAAATTTGAACCCGGTTGTCCGAGTTCAATTCCGAGCCATTACGCATTACACCATCCGTATATCCAAGCTTACCTTGCCTATTAATACCAAGCAGTCACCCATCTAACTACTGACCAGGCTCGACGTTGCGTAACGTTAGGGATGGTACAGCAACAGGTTTTTCAACGCGATACAAACGTATGGCTTTCTTAAATGTATCTGGGCGAAAGTGTATACAACCCTCCCGAACTGGAAATCAACCATGGCTTGCGTATTTTTCGAGCCGAGCCTATAACAAAATTCGTGTTAAACAACTAATAACATATCCAAAATATAATTTATGAAGAATATATAGCGTGACTTTCAACTCGGAATATCTATCTTTAATCAATTAATATGGGCGAAAATGTCGAGGATATATTTATACGAAGAATAAGTCGTCTGACTTTAAACTCAAAATATCTGTACGAGCCTTTAACAAAATGTGTATTAACACGGAAAAGAAATTACAAAATCTACTACAGAAGGTAGCGACGGAGAGTGTGAAGAAGGGATTGTTGCGGGGCCGATAAGGATGTCGGCCCCGCAAGCTTTACGAAGAAAGGTGTGAACAGCTAAGACAATGAGGAACAAAGGCAGGGGTTTAAAATAACAAACGTCGGATTTATTTGCCGATCTGGATAAATATACGTACAGGAATTGTTTGGTGTAGTTCGATCGTGAAGTCAAGGAGTGCCAGTTGAAGGATCGTTTTGGGGTTCAAGGCGGCAGCTCGGAGGCAGGCAAATGAAACAGCGGTATTCGAGGTCCAATCGATCCCCGGATGTTCGTCGGCGTTTTTGAAGAGAAAGGACCGGCGTAGACAGTGCTGGTGTAGCCTGTTCGTCCTCAGAATGACAGTCGTGTAAGAACGCAGCTTGGTATTCCTTAGAAGGACCATCGACACACCATGTGGCCAGGTAGTCCTGAAAAGGACTATCGCATATCATGTGGTCTAGGTAGTCCTTAAAAGGACTATCGCATATAATGTTCGGCTGCTGCTGCTGAAGTTGGTTCGGCTAGCTGCTGCTGAGGTTGGCTGCTTCGTGCGGTCAGCGACGAGGGTCGGCCAGGTGAAGGTGAGTGGGGGAGCGCGTCGCTCTACCCCGGGGCCAAGTCAGCCAAGTTGGCCGAGTTATTTGGTGGAAGAGATCGGCTGTGTTTATGTCGGCTGCGGTTAGCATCGTTGCCGGTTGGCAATGTCTTTTGGTTGATGACTAAAAATTACCTTCCGCATTTTGACTGTACACATGGGTTTCATTTGGACACCATGTGTATATAAAGAAGTTTCTGGTCATTAGGAGGACTTGTTTATGTTTATGTTTCATTTGTTTTGCTTTTTGTGTATCGTTCTCTGAAAAACGCTGAGTCACCGGAAATTAACGGCATTAGTTCTGTCTCCGTGGTGACGCTTTAGGACGTTTGAGTAACCGGCAGTAACTTCCGGCCGGGTGTGATAGGACTAAGCATAAACTACAAGAAGACAGAATGCATGGTCATCAGTAAAAGGATGAGCCCAAAATGCGATTTGCAGGTCGGGAACTCTAGAATCAAGCAAACGTGTAATCTGAAAAAAAAATCCTTGAATGGCCGTAGAGAAATGATTCTGTATAACATATTCACTGGCATTCTTTCAACAATGATTGAAATTCTTAAGTCACCTGAGTTGCCGCAAGCGGAGATAGCGTCATTTTTTTTTTTCTTGGGGATACGCGAGTAGCGTATCGGTTATCGTCGCGAAAAGTAAAATTGGCGAACCGAGTTCAAATAGCATCCCGGTCTGTTAGGTTCCCTTTCGTACGAATACCCCCGGGAAAGGCATGAATCTACATCCTGCCGTCCCACAACTAGCTACGGCTTAAATAGCCGAGTAATCTTTCTCTAATTTTAGATGGTAGCTAATCTCGGAAAAATCTTACTCTGATTTCAGAACTATTTAGCCATTACTGGGGATTAAAACAGGAAACTACGTCCACCCCACCCCAACAAAAAATGTCATCTTTTAATCAGCATAGCCAATCATTCGGTCTTTCATCAGTATGGCTGATGCTAACCTCCAAGAGATTGATTCATTGCGCCGAAATAGTCTCACGTTTTCCATCGACATGAAGTGGAATGATTATATCGAATCAACTGCTATGCCTGCTGGTAGAAAAATGCATTGAAAATCAGGAAGAAAGGGATTGTCAGTGGTCAGGAATGAATGCAAGCATTACTGATAGAATAGGGCTATTATATGTATAATGTAAATGCATTGCTAATAACTTTTACTATAAAAATGCATTGAAAATCAGGAAGAAAGGGATTGTCAGTGGTCAGGAATGAATGCAAGCATTACTGATAGAATAGGGCTATTATATGTATAATGTAAATGCATTGCTAATAACTTTTACTATAAAAATGCATTGAAAATCAGGAAGAAAGGGATTGTCAGTGGTCATAAAATGAATGCAAGCATTACTGATAGAATAGGGCTATTATATGTATAATGTAAATGCATTGCTAATGACTTTTACTATAAAAATGCATTGAAAATCAGGAAGGAAGGGATTGTCAGTGGTCAGGAATGAATGCAAGCATTACTGATAGAATAGGACTATTATATGTATAATGTAAATGCATTGCTAATGATTTTACTATAAAAATGCATTGAAAATCAGGAAGGAAGGATTGTCAGTGGTCAGGAATGAATGCAAGCATTACTGATAGAATAGGCTATTATATGTATAATGTAAATGCATTGCTAATGATTTTACTATAAAATGCATTGAAAATCAGGAAGGAAGGGATTGTCAGTGGTCAGGAATGAATGCAAGCATTACTGATAGAATAGGGCTATTATATGTATAATGTAAATGCATTGCTAATAACTTTTACTATAAAATGCATTGAAAATCAGGAAGAAAGGGATTGTCAGTGGTCAGGAATGAATGCAAGCATTACTGATAGAATAGGGCTATTATATGTATAATGGTAAATGCAAGCATTACATTGTATAATGTAAACATTGCTATTTTACTATAAAAATGCATTGAAAATCAGGAAGAAAGGGATTGTCAGTGGTCAGGAATGAATGCAAGCATTACTGATAGAATAGGCTATTATATGTATAATGTAAATGCATTGCTACAATTTTTTACTATAAAAATGCATTGAAAATCAGGAAGAAAGGGATTGTCAGTGGTCAGGAATGAATGCAAGCATTACTGATAGAATAGGGCTATTATATGTATAATGTAAATGCATTGCTAATGATTTTACTATAAAATGCATTGAAAATCAGGAAGAAAGGGATTGTCAGTGGTCAGGAATGAATGCAAGCATTACTGATAGAATAGGGCTATTATATGTATAATGTAAATGCATTGCTAATAACTTTTACTATAAAAATGCATTGAAAATCAGGAAGAAAGGGATTGTCAGTGGTCAGGAATAAATGCAAGCATTACTGATAGAATAGGGCTATTATATGTATAATGTAAATGCATTGCTAATAACTTTTACTATAAAATGCATTGAAAATCAGGAAGAAAGGGATTGTCAGTGGTCAGGAATGAATGCAAGCATTACTGATAGAATAGGGCTATTATATGTATAATGTAAATGCATTGCTAATGTAATGTCTTTAACTTTTTACTATAAAATGCATTGAAAATCAGGAAGAAAGGGATTGTCAGTGGTCAGGAATGAATGCAAGCATTACTGATAGAATAGGGCTATTATATGTATAATGTAAAAATGCATTGCTAATGACTTTTACTATAAAAATGCATTGAAAATCAGGAAGAAAAGGGATTGTCAGTGGTCAGGAATGAATGCAAGCATTACTGATAGAATAGGGCTATTATATGTATAATGTAAATGCATTGCTAATGACTTTTACTATAAAATGCATTGAAAATCAGGAAGAAAGGGATTGTCAGTGGTCAGAATGAATGCAAGCATTACTGATAGAATAGGGCTATTATATGTATAATGTAAATGCATTGCTAATGACTTTTACTATAAAAATGCATTGAAAATCAGGAAGAAAGGGATTGTCAGTGGTCAGGAATGAATGCAAGCATTACTGATAGAATAGGGCTATTATATGTATAATGTAAATGCATTGCTAATGACTTTTACTATAAAAATGCATTGAAAATCAGGAAGAAAGGGATTGTCAGTGGTCAGGAATGAATGCAAGCATTACTGATAGAATAGGGCTATTATATGTATAATGTAAATGCATTGCTAATGACTTTTACTATAAAAATGCATTGAAAATCAGGGAAGAAAGGGATTGTCAGTGGTCAGGAATGAATGCAAGCATTACTGATAGAATAGGGCTATTATATGTATAATGTAAATGCATTGCTAATGACTTTTACTATAAAAATGCATTGAAAATCATGAAGGAAGGGATTGTCAGTGGTCAGGAATGAATGCAAGCATTACTGATAGAATAGGGCTATTATATGTATAATGTAAATGCATTGCTAATGATTTTTACTATAAAAATGCATTGAAAATCAGGAAGAAAGGGATTGTCAGTGGTCAGGAATGAATGCAAGCATTACTGATAGAATAGGGCTATTATATGTATAATGTAAATGCATTGCTAATGACTTTTACTATAAAAATGCATTGAAAATCAGGAAGGAAGGGATTGTCAGTGGTCAGGAATGAATGCAAGCATTACTGATAGAATAGGGCTATTATATGTATAATGTAAATGCATTGCTAATAACTTTTACTATAAAAATGCATTGAAAATCAGGAAGAAAGGGATTGTCAGTGGTCAGGAATGAATGCAAGCATTACTGATAGAATAGGGCTATTATATGTATAATGTAAATGCATTGCTAATGATTTTACTATAAAAATGCATTGAAAATCAGGAAGGAAGGGATTGTCAGTGGTCAGGAATGAATGCAAGCATTACTGATAGAATAGGGCTATTATATGTATAATGTAAATGCATTGCTAATGATTTTACTATAAAATGCATTGAAAATCAGGAAGGAAGGGATTGTCAGTGGTCAGGAATGAATGCAAGCATTACTGATAGAATAGGGCTATTATATGTATAATGTAAATGCATTGCTAATGATTTTACTATAAAAATGCATTGAAAATCAGGAAGGAAGGGATTGTCAGTGGTCAGGAATGAATGCAAGCATTACTGATAGAATAGGGCTATTATATGTATAATGTAAATGCATTGCTAATAACTTTTACTATAAAAATGCATTGAAAATCAGGAAGAAAGGATTGTCAGTGGTCAGAAATGAATGCAAGCATTACTGATAGAATAGGGCTATTATATGTATAATGTAAATGCATTGCTAATAACTTTTACTATAAAATGCATTGAAAATCAGGAAGAAAGGGATTGTCAGTGGTCAGGAATGAATGCAAGCATTACTGATAGAATAGGCTATTATATGTATAATGTAAATGCATTGCTAATGATTTTTTACTATAAAAATGCATTGAAAATCAGGAAGAAAGGGATTGTCAGTGGTCAGGAATTAATGCAAGCATTACTGATAGAATAGGGCTATTATATGTATAATGGAAATGCATTGCTAATGACTTTTACTATAAAAATGCATTGAAAATCAGGAAGAAAGGGATTGTCAGTGGTCAGGAATTAATGCAAGCATTACTGATAGAATAGGGCTATTATATGTATAATGGAAATGCATTGCTAATGACTTTTACTATAAAATGCATTGAAAATCAGGAAGAAAGGGATTGTCAGTGGTCAGGAATGAATGCAAGCATTACTGATAGAATAGGGCTATTATATGTATAATGTAAATGCATTGCTAATGACTTTTACTATAAAAATGCATTGAAAATCAGGAAGAAAGGGATTGTCAGTGGTCAGGAATTAATGCAAGCATTACTGATAGAATAGGGCTATTATATGTATAATGGAAATGCATTGCTAATGACTTTTACTATAAAAATGCATTGAAAATCAGGAAGAAAGGGATTGTCAGTGGTCAGGAATGAATGCAAGCATTACTGATAGAATAGGGCTATTATATGTATAATGTAAATGCATTGCTAATGACTTTTACTATAAAAATGCATTGAAAATCAGGAAGAAAGGGATTGTCAGTGGTCAGGAATTAATGCAAGCATTACTGATAGAATAGGGCTATTATATGTATAATGGAAATGCATTGCCTAATGACTTTACTATAAAAATGCATTGAAAATCAGGAAGAAAGGGATTGTCCGTGGTGAGGAATGAATTCAAGCATTACTGATAGAATAGGGCTATTTTATGTATAATGTAAATGCATTGATAATGACTTTTACTATAAAAATGCATTGAAAATCAGGAAGAAAGGATTGTCAGTGGTCAAGGAATTAATGCAAGCATTACTGATAGAATAGGGCTATTATATGTATAATGTAAATGCATTGCTAATGACTTTTACTATAAAAATGCATTGAAAATCAGGAAGAAAGGGATTGTCAGTGGTCAGGAATTAATGCAAGCATTACTGATAGAATAGGGCTATTATATGTATAATGTAAATGCATTGCTAATGACTTTTACTATAAAAAAAATGCATTGAAAATCAGGAAGAAAGGGATTGTCAGTGGTCAGGAATTAATGCAAGCATTACTGATAGAATAGGGCTATTATATGTATAATGTAAATGCATTGCTAATGACTTTTACTATAAAAATGCATTGAAAATCAGGAAGGAAGGGATTGTCAGTGGTCAGGAATTAATGCAAGCATTACTGATAGAATAGGGCTATTATATGTATAATGTAAATGCATTGCTAATGACTTTTACTATAAAAATGCATTGAAAATCAGGAAGAAAGGGATTGTCAGTGGTCAGGAATGAATGCAAGCATTACTGATAGAATAGGGCTATTATATGTATAATGTAAATGCATTACTAATGACTTTTACTATAAAAATGCATTGAAAATCAGGAAGAAAGGGATTGTCAGTGGTCAGGAATTAATGCAAGCATTACTGATAGAATAGGGCTATTATATGTATAATGAAAATGCATTGCTAATGACTTTTTTACTATAAAATGCATTGAAAATCAGGAAGAAAGGGATTGTCAGTGGTCAGGAATGATTGCAAGCTTTACTATATACTGATAGAATAGGGCTAGTGGTCATATGTATAATTACTGAAATGCATTGCTAATGACATTTTACTTTTACTAAAATGCATTGAAAAATCAGGAAGAAAGGGATTGTCAGTGGTCAGTAATTAATGCAAGCATTACTGATAGAATAGGGCTATTATATGTATAATGGAAATGCATTGCTAATGATTTTACTATAAAAATGCATTGAAAATCAGGAAGGAAGGAATTGTCAGTGGTCAGGAATGAATGCAAGCATTACTGATAGAATAGGGCTATTATATGTATAATGGAAATGCATTGCTAATGATTTTACTATAAAAATGCATTGAAAATCAGGAAGGAAGGGATTGTCAGTGGTCAGGAATGAATGCAAGCATTACTGATAGAATAGGGCTATTATATATATAATGGAAATGCATTGCTCATGATTTTACTATAAGTGTTCAGCAATGAATGCAATCGTTAATGATAGAATAGGGCTATTATATGTGCAATGTAAATGCATTGAAAATCAGGAAGAATGCAGTTGTCAGTTGTCAGGAATTAATGGATGTCGTAATAAGAATTGTACACGTACACACTCACACACCTCTGTGTATTTTTGCCTTTTTGCCGTACACGCGTGTGCGCTGTCGGATGAGCGAATTTTTGTTTTTAGCGACGGATTCATGTCAATAATTAGACACGCGTCCTGTCTCCCACGCATAAGCTCAAACGACATATAGTCAGCGTATTGTAACCTTAAATTACTTTCTGGGTAAACCGACGCTACCGGATTCCAGACACACCTTCCCCATCCCACCCCTTCCCGCATTTTTGGCGTGCTGTCGAGTTCAGGGTGGGTGCCGGGTGTCGGGTGAGCCCATTCTCTCCTAGTTTTGCACAACGCAACTTCTGGTGCTGAAAAACGAAGATCGCTGGGAAAACGTATAAACGAGTACGTTTAAATATCTATCGTGTACACTGGCGTATAAATCGACATTTATACTACTTTTCTGTGCCGTGTCCTTTCAGGACGTGGTCGATCATGGCTCTCCACTTCTCCCAATCCTGTATAGCTCTCAATAAGTCTCGTCCCTCTGCAACCTCTCCCAGACCCCGTTCTGTGATCCACTTGCTTAAGCCCGCCAGGTATGTCACGCGTTGCTTTCCCTTGTCTCTCTTTCCCTTTATTCGACCCGTGAGTATCAGATTCTTCGGGCCCTCCTTTCTCGTTACTTGTGCCAGAATTTTCAGCTGCCTCTTCCTGAAGTTAAGTATAAGCTTCCTCCATGTTTTCGTCCTCTCTAAAGCCTCATCGTTGCTCACACGGTCGATCCATGATATCCTTAGCATCGTTCTGTAGAACTATGCCTCAGTTGCCTCGAGTCTCTTCTTCATCTTTGGGGTTTGATTTGGTTTATTTTGTTTTACAGCATATCATTTATATTTAATATTTAATGCCGACAACATTTTTACGATAGATTCATATGAATAAAATATGTATTCTTTGGTTTAGATTGGTTTGGTTTATTTTGTTATACGGCATATCAACCTCAATGGGTTATTTATTGCTGACAAAAAATTTTATTGCTGGTAATATTTTGTTTTATCAAAAATATGTTTCTGGTAATATATTTCCTTCAAAATTTTATTGCTGATAATAATGTTTTTCAAAAAATATTGCTGGTGATAGTTAACTATTTGCCCATAGCTGGGACCCTAACAAGTGCTACCACCCCAGGACAGGGTGGACCTGGGAACACCAGCAATTAAGAGTTGGTTCCACGCTCCTCAAAACCTCCTGATCAGAGGCCTTGCTGCTGGGCGTAGTTTAACGTCTTACCCAGGACGCAGATGTAGTTTAACGTCTTACCCAGGATGCCTATCTTTGAGGAGACAGTCCAACATTCGCTGCCATAAAAAAGGATAGATCCTACGTAAAAGCTCAGTATTCCTTTCTTTGTTACCAACGAAATCCTGCTGTTTCGCCATACTTTGCCCAGGTTTTGGAATGAGTTCGTAACTGTCCCAATCCGTCTTCGGATCTCAGCGTCGCACTTACCGTCCTTCGTCAGAACACTTCCCAGATATTTAAACTTCCGCACCTGATTGATTTTAGTGTCCCCGACCTGAAAATCGCATTTTGGGCTCATACTTTTACTGATGACCATGTATTCTGTCTAGTAGTTTATTGTTAGTCCTTTCTTCCCGCTCTCATTCGCTACCTTCTGTAGGAGATTTTGTAGTTTCTTTTCAGTATCTGCTATCAATACTATGTCATCTGCGTATCTTATGTTGGTAAGATTGTGGCTGCCATCGCTGAATCCCGGTAAGATTTTCAATTCTCTCAGAACTGCCTCGCTGTATATATCGACTGATATACATGGTGTCCATAAACTATCCGTCCAACTTCCAAAGTTTTTTTGTTTTTTTTGTATACATTCAAGATCAATCAATACATTCTTTGCGTGTTAAATAAATATTACTAATTTTTAATTTATATATACAGAACATCCTCGAGTTACGTCGGAACGGGCGTACAGCGTTTCGTGGTTACGGTGCCATCTTGCATAATACGTCGTCAAGCGGACCTATGTGAGGAAGACGGCGTTGTTTCTTTACCGGGCGAATGCCATATTAGATTGAGCTACATTCGCTAGCTATGGTTGTGTCGTTTGGTGGGGGGACTTTTCATTATGGTTCCTAGGTGTAAGGCAGACTCGTGGGTACTTATGTAGATGAGTACCGAACTACGTCGAAAATCAGATTACTTTGCGCCACAGGAACGGATCTCCGACATAAGTCGAGGAGCCCCTGTAGATTGTTCTTTTTGTAATTACTTTTGTTGCTCTTTTCAGATAGTTTTGAACAGGAGTATAACTTTATCTCTTCTTTCCTGTTTTAGGATTCAACTACTTCAACTCTATACTTCTAACGTCTCCACCTAAACTCTGAAATGTTATTTATTTATTTACTTCCTTCAGTAGGAGTAGATAGGTTTTTTGAATAGGAGTCAAGGTTTATCCCTTGTTTCCTGTTTACGATTGGGTTCCCGGTTCCTTCTAAAGTCTACTTCAACTCTATACTTCTAACGTCTCCACCTAAACTCTGAAATGTTATTTATTTATTTTCTTCCTTCAGTAGGAGTAGATAGGTTTTTTGAATAGGAGGAGAGGTTTATCCCTTGTATCCGGTTTAGGATTGGGTTTCCGGTTCCTTCTAAAGTCTACTTCAACTTTATACTTCTAACGTCTCCACCTGAACTCTGAAATTTTACTTTTTTTCTTTGCAGTAGTAGATTGGTTTACTTATCATTCAGTTTACAGTCCTCCCCAGTCTTTTGAACATATATATATATATATATATATATATATATATATATATATATATATGGGGTGCGATGGGTAAATTGTCGACATTCGTGCATGCCTGCTGTTTGTTTGTTTTTTTATTTCGACTGCACATCATAGTAGGTGTCTGTTGGGCTCCGTCTGTGGAGAAAAAAGCTCCATGACACAATTCCCACCGTCGCAAGCTTGGAAACGGCATGTTGTACTGTTTGGAATTCGAACTAGAATCTCCAATAGGAACATTTCAGAGGGTTTGGGTGTCAATCTGAAGTGCAGAGGATTCGGAAAGAGTTGGATGAGTCTAATGGTGATTACGAAGGTACGGCAGCTCGGAAAACTCACTTTGATCGTTCTGATAAGAAACGAACTCCCGAATTTGTTGGTGAGGACGTCAGACTCAACACGGAGGCTTACATCAAGTGCCTTGAGGAGGGAGTGCTGCCCTGGGTCAAGAGGGTGGCTGCTGCAAGACCCTGTATCTGGCAACAGAACTCTTCAAGTTAACACTCAAGCAGGAGGACCCATCATGGCTGCCAGACAATTTCTACGGCCACATCACCCTTTATATCTGGCCACTTTACTCCCCAGACTGCACCCCCCTTGATTACTATGTGTAGGGTGCAGTTGATTGAGAGACTAACAAAACTCTTTGTAACACCAAAGATGATCAAGAAGGGCAAGGATTATGGAAGCATTCATCAACTTAAACAAGGAAGCCGTCTGTAAGAGTTACAGGAGATTCCGAAGTTGTCTGGGAGCCATGGCTGGAGTCGATGTTGACTTTATTGAATAAATTTACTCTTTACTTTTTTTGTGTAATTTTCGTAAATATGTCTGTTAAAATGATATGTCAGTATTATTTTCATTTTTGCGTCATTTCGACGACAATTTATCCATCGCACCATACATATACGCGCGCGCGCTCCTCTCTCCTCTCTCTCTCTCTCTCACACACACACACACACACACAAACACTCACATGCACTCTCTCTCTCTCTCTCTCTCTCACACACACACACACACACATATATATATATATATATATATATATATATATATATATATATATATATATATATATATATACCATTAAGACGCAAGAAGCTACCAGAAGGAAAGAGAATGAAAAGACTTTAAAAGGAACTGGAAACCCAATCCTATACAAGGAAACAAGAGATAAACCTCTAACCCTGTTTTAAAAAACTTGGGTGGGGGGGAATTGTGAAACCGATATTAGACAAACCTATCTTGCATTAATTACACAAGACCTTTCAACAACGAAGACACGTGATTGTTATATTTTAAAGCTTATAACCATGTTGATAAAAAGTACAATTTTTCTCTGACAACATTTAACTTTGAAAAATATTCATGCCAAAAGGTATTCAATTAGAAAGCAAATTCAAACAATGACGTTTGACATTTATTTTCATACTAAACACAGAACGTTTTTCATCTTACAAAATCATTTCATTCAAGCTTAAATAGAAATAGTCACACTAGAAACTGCAAATAAACGCTTCCCATTATCGATTACAGTATTTATAATATGTACGTATAGTATTCTGTATAAAAAATAATTTTCCACTTATCTTCCAGCGATATAGCTTAACGCTTAGCATTAGCACTTGCACTGGGACTTTTCTTCGTAGCCTTGGGCAAAAATGAATTCTAACTCACAATTAAAATATAATTGCAATAACGTCAACGGCAGAGCACAGATGTAAACAAATCTGAATTCAAAATCGGTGTTGGAGCGGAAAACAACGCACGAGTACCGCCTGTCGGCAGAAATTTGAAATCAGAATATCTGCTGAACATACTTTATTATTATAAAGTGTGTTTGAAGATTTTATTTTTTTTAATATTTTTTATTGTTCAATATATATATCTGTGTGTATATATATATATATATATATATATATACATATAAAGGTGTGTTAATACGGCAGCTTAAAAATGTTAATAAGTGTCAAGCACCTGTTATTGCGGCATTCAGCCGGTCAGTTGAGCCAACGAAAGCTAACCAATCGTAGCAGAGGTCTTATTCGTCGTAGAATTTTCAAAGGACATCGAGATGTAAACTGGACTGTTGAGTGTACGTACTCTGTAATTATACTGTTGCCAAAACGTTCTAGAAATTCTTGAAACATTTAGAAACTGTTAGTAACCATTTCTGGGCCAACCTCGGTGTTTCAAAGAGAAAGAGCAATAGATGAAACGAAACAGCAACTAGAAAAAATAAGTTCTGTTTTATCACTGATGATATTCAGTCACCCCCCCACCCCACGAGGGTGTCATGTGGCACAAGGCCTTTTTAACGTGGGCATTCCGAGCCCGTGGGCTCGTCCAAAAATATGCCCATTGAACCCGTATAAACGGGTTCAGGGCCGGTCTACCTCCCCGAAGAAGACTCCGCCCTTCGGCGTAGCCTCCTTCGGGTTCCTCCCGTCGGTAGGAAGAGAGTACAACCGAACAGTCGCTCAGAAAGTACTGGATCGACTGACTCAATGGGTCGACTGAATCACTGATACATACTATGATCTATGCACCCAGCAGTAAATCGTCCTGGGTTTGACAATAAACTACATCCGGCTGCAAGGCCTCTGATCAAAAGGTTTTGATGATCGTCGAACCAGCTCTTAATTGCTGTTGCTTCCAATTCAACGGTGACCCGGGGTGGTAGCACCTGTATGGGTCCCAGCTATGGATAAATAGTGAACCCTCAAACTGGGGTCAAAACATGAAAATATAATAATACACTAGAAAAAAAATTACTAGCAGTACATTTTCATAGAAAAATAAAACATTACCAACAATACATTTGAGGTGGTGGTGGGGAAGAAAACCTAACCAAAGCTCAAAAGAAAAGAGTTGATATAACGTTGACCAAACCACTCCAGAAACTACAGCGGTAGCTATATAACCAAAATAACAAGAATTACAATGTAAAATGATAGACTGTGACACACAATTCATGTATTGAGAACCAAATCGATGTAAATTCGATACAGCATATGATACAACCGGATATAAGTATAGATTAAAGGGACTTATACAACACATATCTATTTCAGTGCCTCGTGATAATACCAAAACATGAATTGTTATAAATCCGACACTCCATTAGATAGAAGCTAATACAACAGTAAAATTTACAATAGCAAATGAAACAGCCACCCTATTTTTCAATAAACCATTTCCCTTGATAAATAGTTCATTTTTTAATACAACAGTAGAATTGCTAGATTTACAATAGCAAATGAAACAGCCACCCTATTTTTCAATAAACCATTTACATTGTAATAACTATGGCGACAAAGATGAGGACAATAGTCCGAATAATGTAAATAGTGTACATAATACCTCATCTCAGAAATATAGACAGATACTGAAGGGTGATAAATATGGCAACAAAGATGAGGTCAATAGTCCGAATAATGTATATAGTGTACATAATACCTCATCTCAGAAATATAGACAGATACTGAAGGGTGATAAATATGGCGACAAAGATGAGGACAATAGTCTGAATAATGTAAATAGTGTACATAATACCTCATCTCAGAAATATAGACAGATACTGAAGGGTGATAAATATGGCGACAAAGATGAGGACAATAGTCTGAATAATGTAAATAGTGTACATACTACCTCATCTCAGAAATATATACAGATACTGAAGGGTGATAAATATGGCGACAAAGATGAGGACAATAGTCCGAATAATGTAAATAGTGTACATAATACCTCATCTCAGAAATATAGACAGATACTGAAGGGTGATAAATATGGCGACAAAGATGAGGCCAATAGTCTGAATAATGTAAATAGTGTACATACTACCTCATCTCAGAAAATATACAGATACTGAAGGGTGATAAATATATGACAAAGATGAGGACAATAGTCCGAATAATGTAAATAGTGTACATAATACCTCATCTCAGAAATATAGACAGATATATGAAGGGTGATAAATATGGCGACAAAGATGAGGACAATAGTCTGAATAATGTAAATAGTGTACATAATACCTCATCTCAGAAATATAGACAGATACTGAAGGGTGATAAATATGGCAACAAAGATGAGGTCAATAGTCCGAATAATGTATATAGTGTACATAATACCTCATCTCAGAAATATAGACAGAAAAAGTAGAATTGCTAGATTTACAATAGCAAATGATACAATATAAATACACACCGACCCTCAATTCATCTTAATAGAACCAAACGGTGTGTATCAAATCCGAAATGTGGTACAAACTAACAAAAGAATTACAATCTTCATCCGTCTCTGTATCTTGTCTGCTTCTGTTGAAATATTTCTTTCTTTCCCGACTGCTATGTGCAATACAAGTGCGAATGCTTTTCAGAACAGAAAGCTTGAATACTTAAAATAACATTAAAAGAATTGGGATCTCTGATCCGTGAGTCTAAAATGTGTTTTCTCTTGTAATTTAGCTGCGGCGTTTTTTTTGGCATTCAGCAAAACGAGAGAGACAAGACAAAGCCGTACTATTTCCGTGAACATCCTTTTTTTGCTTTAGTGTCAGGGAAAACATGGGGCGATTTTGTTGGCGAATGTTTTTAGGTCGATTGAACCATAAATAGGGATTTGTCGTATATCTGGCTTAAAACAGTTCGAAATTAATTTCGGTTGTCTCAGACATTGTCAAGAACTGGGTATTGTCAGTTTGGTTAACAGGATTCTATTAGTTACGGCTTTTGTAAATGGAGAAGGAAAAATTCGGAAGAACAAGTCTTTAACTATTTTGAGGCTAAAATTTCTAAATCTGAAAAACAAAGACGGAAAATCATCAATGGTTCTAATTCCGGTATCTAATGATTTTCCAAGCATAATTTAAATGTGGCAAAAGGCCGAAAGTAGGAGGCACTCAGTGAGGATCGAACTCACTACTCAGTCATAACTGTTTTAGCAAGACAAGCTTGCTAACCATTACATCCTCCCCAGGTGCCCAAATTCCAATGTTTAGTGATTTTCCAAGCATAGTTTAAACGTGGCAGAAGGCCGAAATTAGAGAGCACCCAGTGAGTATTGAACTCACAACGCAGTCATTATTGTTTTAGCGAGACAAGCTTGTTAACCATTACACCGCCCCCAGGTGCCCAAATTTCAATGTTTAGTACAACTTAATACAAGAGTAAAATAACCAGATTTACAATAGCAAAGGATACAATATAAATACAAACCGACTTCAATCGATCTTAATGGAACCAAGTCATGAATTGCCATGATATCTGAAACTTCATTGGATACAACCAGATAAGCAACACCGACTGCTTTGCTCAATGAATGCTAAAGTTGTCCACATAAAGAAACAGTTAATATTAACCTTAGAGATGAGAAAATATATTACACTCTGATACCAGTCCTGATGATCAGGGAGTGAAGAAAAGTATAACTTGATTAACACCGGTTGCTAAGTCAAAAAATGCCAAATGTTTCCTTATAAGGTAACGGCTTACCATTGTCATTACCATTTTGTCACTGATTGAACTACGTACCCTTCCTTGGGATCCACAACAATGTATATTTGTAAATCTAAGCAAAAAAGATTGAAAATCATCAGATCATACATGGTTATAATTCCAATGTTTAGTGATTTTTCAAGCGTAGTTTAAATGTGGCACAAGGCCAAATGTAGGATGCACCCAGTGAGTATCGAACTCAGAACTCGGTCGTAACTGTTCTAGTGAGACAATCTTGCTAACCATTACACCGACCAATGTTTAGTACAACCAAACAGAAGAGTAGAATAACCAAATTTACAATAGCAATGGGTACACCATAAATGCACACCGACTTCAATCCATATGGTTGACTGGGGCAGGAAATGGCTTGTAAACTTTAATGCCTCCAAAACGAAAATACTCTCATTTACCCACTATAGACCCCCCACATATGTCCTATCAGCATGGCTTATGCCCAACTCCACGAGAGTGTCTCTCTGTGCCTTCTAGGTCTCATGTTTTCCACTGACCTCAGGTGGAACAACTACATTGCAAGGAAAGATGGTTCTCTGTGTCGCGCCAGAAGGGTTTTCTCGCCTGAGTCCATCCTTGAAATCTGCAACTCAACCATTCCTCCTTGCATTGAATACTGTTGCCATATATGGTCTGGTGCCCCTGCTGTTCATCTCGAGGTCCTCGACAAAATCCAAAGACGGATATGCAATGTTATAGGTCCTGGCCTGGCATCTCGACTTCAGTCACTTTCTCACAGACGTGATGTAGCTTCCCTCTGTCTTTTCTAGAAATATTTTCATGGCAACTACTTTGACGAGCTACTTTCGCTGGTTCCCAAACTGCATGAATTTAAGCGTGCTACTAGGTTGGCATCTCGGTCCCACCCTTTCACTATCGAAACAGTTAAATGTAACCACCTCTTCTACTTCAACAGCTTCATCTCTTGCACTTCCCAACAGTGGAACTCCCTTCCTCTTACTTGTTTCCCTGATAGCTATAATCTTCAAATATTCAAATGTAATGTCAATCGACATCTTCTGATGCCTTGATCCCCGTCCTTCTCTATATCCTTTCCTCAAACACCCCCTCTTTACTCTTGCTCTCACTCTCTGTAACCCCTTGCGTGCTAGTGGCAGCTCCGCCTTGCTTGGGGTGAATGCTTAAAAAATTATTAGAGGGCTACATTAAGAGGCCTATAGAATAGGAAGGGAAGATAACGGTTAATCAGATGAACAGGTTAAGATAATAGTGATCGGGGAAACACCCCCCTGGGAGTCGGTTCCACGGAGCAGCGGTTGGCTGGAAGAAGCTGCTCGAGAGGAACTTCCATCTCACCACTGGAACACGGATGGAATGTGGGTGGCTTGCTAGAATGTGAGTAGCATGGCTGATCCTAGCCGTGAAGGTCAGACCTGGGGCAATGGAAGTAGCGATAGAGCGGTGAGAGGTTCTCCATAACCCGCCTGTAAGAGAGAGAGAGAGAGAGCGGGAGAGGGAGAGAGGGGGAGAGAGAGAGAGCGGGAGAGGGAGAGAGAGAGAGGGAGAGAGAGAGCGGGAGAGGGAGAGAGAGAGAGCGGGAGAGGGAGAGAGAGAGAGAGAGGGAGAGAGAGAGAGCGGGAGAGGGAGAGAGAGAGAGCGGGAGAGGGAGAGAGGGAGAGAGAGAGAGGTTGTAGAGTGTAAAATAATTCTCCTACGACAAGGACTCGGAGACGCTTTTGAACTCTACCAAACTGCAAAGTAAGGAATGGGCAGCTCCTTCTCAAATATGACAACAGTACTCCATATATATTTAATTAATTCACTCCAAGCAAGGCGATAATGTCACAATGACGCAAGATTGACATTGAGTGTGAAAGTGAATGAAAATACTTTAGAAAGAAATCGGAAACTCAATCCTATACAGGAAACAAGGGATAAACCTCTACTCCTATTCAAAAAAACCTATCTACTCCTACTGAAGGAAGAAAATAAATAAATAACATTTCAGAGTTTAGGTGGAGACGTTAGAAGTATAGAGTTGAAGTAGACTTTAGAAGGAACCGGAAACCGAATCCTAAACAGGAAACAAGGGATAAACCTCTACTCCTATTCAAAAAACCTATCTACTCCTACTAAAGGAAGAAAATAAATAAATAACATTTCAGAGTTTAGGCGGAAATGTTAGAAGTATAGAGTTGAAGTAGACTTTAGAAGGAACCAGAAACCCAATCCTAAACAGGAAACAAGGGATAAACCTTGACTCCTATTCAAAAAACCTATCTACTCCTACTGAAGGATGAAAATAAATAATATTTCAGAGTTTAGACGGAGATTTTAGAAGTATAGAGTTGAAGTAGGTTTTAGAAGGAACCCAAAAACCCAATCCTAATGAGGAAACAAGGGATAAACCTCAATGTGAGTTTCATGGCTGGTCCTAGCCAGGAAGTTTAGAGCTGGAGGAACCAAGAAATGTAGTTCATCTGAGCACTTTCCATGGAACTAGCGATAGAGCGAGAGAGGTTGTCCATAGCCCGCCTGTGAGAGAGATGTTAGTATGTTGAAAATAATTTGCCACCCACAAGGACTAGGAAACGCTTTTGAACTCTATCGAACCTGGAGACTGCAATCTGTGCAGCTCCCGTCCAAATATGATAACAATACAATGATACCCCGTCTTAAGTCGTTTCGAGTTAAGTCATTTTTCGAAGATACGTCGGTTTTTCCTAAATATTATATGGAAAAATAAAACTCGCCTTACGTCGTTTTACTCGAGTTTACGTCGGCCGTTAAAATTATTAGAGGCGTCAAAACACTAAAATAACAATAAATATATACAATCATATTTGAATAAATTTAAAAATAATATTATATTACATATATATATGTGTGTGGGGGGGTCATAAAATCATTAAAACAAAAAATAACATAATAGAATAATAGCATAATAATGTATGCTCAGCAGATGTTTATATTTCAAATTCCTCCCGACAGGCGACACCCGTGCGTTGGTTTTCGCACCAACACCGATTTTAAATTCAGACTTGTTTACATCTGTGCTCTGCCGTTGACGTTATTTTAATTACATTTCAAATGTGATTTAGAGTACATTTTTGTTTATGGCTCCGAAGAAAAGTCCCAGTGCAAGTGCTAATGCTAAGCGTAAAGCGATATTGCTGGAAGATAAGGGAAAATTCAGAATATTGTGCGCACATATTATAAATACCGTAACTGGCCATGGGAAGTGTTTATTTGCAGTTTATAGTGTGACTATTTCGACTTAAGTTTGAATGAAATGATTTTGTAAGATGAAAAACTTTCTGTGTTTAGTATGAAAATAAATTCTTTGTTATTTTGGTGATGATGATTCCCTTGAAGAAAAAAGAAAAAAAACATTGTCAAACTTCTATATGAAAAATAAAATAAAACTCGCTTTACGTCGTTTTACTTGAGTTTACGCCAGCCATTAAAATTGTTAGAAACGTCAAACACTAAAATAGCAATAAACATATAAAATTATCTTTAAATAAATTTAAAATTATATATATATATATATATATATATATATATATATATATATATATATATATATAGTTAGTTAGTTAGTTAGTTAGTTTACTTAAATATACAGTAAATTCGACCTCGCTATCCGAACGCTCCTTCGTGGCCAAATCGGTTAAAGGCACGTCAAGCTAAATGACGGTTCCGTATAGGATACAGGTTTGAATCCTGTCGGAGGACGAATATTTTCTTTGATAATTTCTCGGACATTCAGTCCTGTAAATGTTGTTTAATACTGTTTATTATAAACAGAGCATTTACTTAAATATTTGTGTCTATAAAAATAATGTTAAACCTAAAAATGTCTTAAAATAATTGTCGGACTTTGTCCATTTCATAATGTGTGACTTCATTTGGATTCGTGGAAGATTAATGTTTAAATACAGTAAAATTCGACCTTGCTAACCAAACGCTTCTCTGTGGCCAAATCGGTTAAAGGCACGTCAAGCTAAATGACGGTTCCGTATAGGATACAGGTTCGAATCTTGTCGGAAGATAAATATTTTCTGTGAAAATTTCTCGGACATTCAGGCCGGTAAATCTTGTTTAATACTGTTTCTTATAATCAGAGCATTTGCTTAAATATTTGTATTTATAAAAAGAATGTTAAACATAAAAATATCGTAAAATAAATATATATATACTTAATATTGTTTTAAGATCATTAAAAACAAATAATATCATAATTGCATAATAAAGTATGTTTTTTTTTTATTCAGAATACTGTACGTACATAGCACTGTAATCAGTAAATGGAAGTGTTTATTCGTAGTTTATACTGTAAATATTTTACTTAAGTCGTTTTTCAACTTAAATCTTGACCTCTGGGACCTATTAACGGTATAGGGTAACGTATAACTGTACTCCATTTTAGACCTCATCTGGCTCACGTAAAGTAGAGGATAGCATGCGGAGTCAGGTACTTACTGGAGTGGTACAGGAAACCGATCACTTCTCCTGCATCTTTAGCTGTACATCGTTGGGATCAAACTGTAATATCTGTTCTCCTCGTCTTTAATGCTAATGGTAACATTAGCCGTTTCATTACGAAAAGACGTTCAGTATTCACTGACCAAGCAGCCAGTGCTACGGGTTATTCTTCACTTCACTCTCGAGCCATAGAATTGGATCACATTGTAGTATCTGTTCTGTCTAGTGGTAATAATATTACCCGTTTCCTTATGAAAAAATATTATTCGATATTCATTTGACCGAACAGCCAGTACTACTGTCGGTTAAAATTTCTAAAATATTTCCATGAAAATAATTTTCCGGGACGACAAGGTTCTTAAGTCCAGTAGCTGTTATAGCTCTTTCTAGTACTCACTGGGTTTTCCTTCCTAACCTTTTGCTTGAAGTAGTGTAGAATGTCAACATCTTGATGATGTTTTTATTTTCCTTCGTGTTACATGTGCTGTTCATTTTCGTTGTTGCTGCTGTTGGTAGTCCTAAAGTAAAATGTTTTTTGTAATTTGATAAAACGATTTTGTTTTGTGATTCTGTAGCGCCAGTCCACGAGGTTCGTAGGACGATGGTCCCCACTAAAACATACAGAGTTTAGTTTTATTCGACTCTTCCGATGACAAAGCAAAGCTACATTTGGTATTTTTGGACAGTTTTTCCAGCATCGTGTATATGTGTTCTATTATGGTATGAACATGAGATCCCAAAATACGTTAAAAGTATGGATCCTCATTGACAGCCTCACAAGCCAAGCAAAATTCTATTTACTTTCTCCGTAGCAGAGTGGTCTAAACTACACCGAATCAGACGGTGGCAATTCTTACGAAAGGGGCGGGGACGCAGGTTCGAATCCTGCCATAGGGAATATTTTCGTTATTCAGATTTTTCCAATTTCTTCGTTTCTTTCATTTTTCCTTTCCCTCTTTCTTTATTTCTTTCGTTCTCTCTCACTCTCTTTCTTTCTTTCTTTCTCACTCACTCTCTTTCTTTCTTCTCAACAGATGTAATGAAATAAACACTGTTTAAAAAAACAGGACGTTCTACTCCAACACGGGTATCCACTAAAATAACGCTTGAAGTAATACAAATATGTCGGATTAAAAAGAAATCGATCAATTCTTAAGACGAGGGGTTGGCAACCTACGGCACGCGTGCCACACATGGCACGCCAAGCAAGTTCAAATGGCACGCTGTCGAAAAAGACATCATGAAGTCCGAACCAATAACTACTACAACACAAAGAAGATATTTAGCTGTTTCCATCTTAATATAGACTAAAGTATACTATACTATATATTACTATATAAAATATATTGTAGAACAGGTATATTGACATTGACTTGTATAAAAATACCTCTGCTGTTGGTACACTGAATGATTTTAAAACCCTAAGTTAGCGCATAGTCAGCAAAAGGTTGCAGACCCCTGCTTTACAAATTACTTTGTTTAACTTCCCGTTATAAACCACAGCAGATATGGGCTTTAAAGAAAATCGTAAGAAGACGTTGCTTTAAGGCAAATAAAACCCTGGTTGGCTGTCAGGCTCTCCTTGGCCGAATGTATAAATCTGAACAAGGAGATGTTCCATTAAGACAAATAAAACCCTGGTTGGCTGTCATGCGCACAAGTTCATGTTCCATTCGAAAAATTACGAAAAAAGTAAATAATAACGGAATTATTCGATTTGTTTCAATTCATTTGCACAAGGGTATATCCCTGGATTCTATCCTCTTGGAAATTTATTTATATAGATTTATATATATATACACAGACAAGAAAGAATTGTATAGACACCAAGATAAATTTAATTTCTGATGTTTTTTAATCACCATGATAAATTAACTTCGATCTTTTTAATAACCAAGATTAATTAACTTAGATTATTTGATTAAATTTGCAGATAACAATACTGGACCATGTCACGAACCAAAGGAGCATCAGACCGATCCGAATTTCAGCGAGGACGTATCGTGGGCCAACATGAAGGTGGTCTTAGTCAAAGAAAATATCTGAAAATCTTTCAATACTCCTTTCTACTGTTAATAGAGTGATCGTATTATTCACCAGAGAGAGCAAGAAGTGCACAAAACCTTATCCAGGCCGTCCTGGGCCCTCTGAAAGAACCATGCATCTTGTCGAAAGAAATGTTGAACAGGATCCACGTTGCAAGGCCTCTGACATACCAACAGAAATTGATGTCAGTCCCAGAACAGCTGACAGGTATCTTCACAAGCTGGGCTACAATGGCAAAGCTCTGAGAAGGAAACCACTTCTCCGTTCAGCCAATATCAAACACAGAAAGAATTGGGCTCATGAGATGGTAAAGAGACCCGTGACCTTTTGGACCACTGTCATTTTCTCTGATGAGTCAAGATTCACATTATTTTCTGACAGTGGAAGAGTATGGGTATGGAGACTCTGTAGTCAAGAGTTTGATTTAAAAAGACTGCAGCCAACGGTGAAACATGGTGGCCTTTCAGTAATGGTATGGGGTGCAATTTAGAGTGATTGTCGCTCAGAGCTTGTGGAGTGTGAAGGAAACATCAATTCAACCAAATATGTTTCTATATTAAAGAAAGGGCTCCTTCCAATATTCTCAAGTAGTAGAATGAGCAAAGTTGACTCCCTATTTATGGAAGATGGAGCTCCATGTCACACTGCTCAAGCAACGCAACATTGGTTGAAACAAAATGGGATGAATAAACTTCCGTGGCCAAGTCAGTCCCCGGATATTAACCCTATTGATAACCTTTGGGGCATATTAGATCGAAAACTCCGCAAAAAGAACAGGAAGCCATCTTCTAAGCCCGAACTTTTAGGATTATTGTGTCAAACATGGCAAGAAATCCCTCAAGATGATATTCGTGAACTCATCGCTAGCATGCCTAGAAGGGTCCTTGCATTAAAAAAAGAAAAAGTGATGTCAACCAAGTATTAGTTATTAAATTTATGACCATTTATAATTAATTCATTTGTATAAATTACTTGTTTAATAAAAAGCGGTTTCTGCTAGCGTCTATTCAATTCTGTCATGTCTGTATATATATATAAACATTTTTATGTTTAACATTCTTTTTATAGATACAATTATTAAGTAAATGCTCTGTTTATAATAAGCAGTATTAAATAACATTTACCGGCCTGAATGTCCGAGAAATTTTGACAGAAAATATTCATCCTTCGACAGGATTCGAACCTGTATCCTATACGGAACAGTCATATAACCTCACGTGCATTACCTCTCGGCCACAAAAGACCGTTAGGTTGGCACGATCGAATTTACTGCTTATAAATTTCAATCTTCCATGAATCTCTCACGTACATTCATATCTGCTCATGGCGTATCAAATATAAACAAATGACGTCACACATTATGAAATGGACAAAGTCCGACAATTATTTAAAGACATTTTTATGTTTAACATTCTTTTTATAGATACAAATATTTAAGTAAATTCTCTGTTTATAATAAACAGTATTAAACAACATTTACCGGCCTGAATGTTTAAAAACAGACCACTTTAAGTCTCCATTTGTAATAATTTATTTCACCAGAGACATTTATTTTTCCCTGGATCTTCAGACATCACTTTCAAAAGGTGAAACGAAAAATGAAATTAAAATTTACATTTTTGACAGGCAGTATTAAGCTTATATAAGTTGACATAGAAGGTAGCGAGGAATGGTGTGAGAGACATGGTCGAGTTTAGAGAGGGTAGGGAGAGTTATAACATTTATTTTTATATTTCTTTTTATGATTATACTTTATATGCAGAATGAGTGGGTAAGGATCAGACGTTGACCTATTTAATCGGTCAACTCAACGGAAATGATATGGGAAAAGGAAAAGGGGAAAAGGGAAAAAGAAAAAAGCGGGGAGTAAAGAGAAAAGAGATGTACGTAGGGTTTTCGGAGGAATAAGAGGGGTGGTATAGCTTTAGCAATTAGGGAAAAGTAAAAGTCTCTGGTGAAATAAATTATTACAATGGAGCCTTGAAGTGGTCTGTTTTTCTTTAAATTAAATTATTCGCTCTGAATTAACATTGAGCTCTCAGGATTTCATTTTCATCCTTTTTGGAATTATCCATACGGATTACCAAGATTTTCGTTACTTAACTATATATATATATATATATATATATATATATATATATATATATATATATAATCATATTCAACGTAATATTTCAAGATAGAAAAGCGACCATTTCTGACAACGCATCAAGATATATTGTTCTACCTTCCAACTCTATCACAACTACAATTGAAAGAAT
>CAHIKZ030004007.1:3235000-3292500 GCA_903632075.3 Acanthosepion pharaonis
CTGTACTTTGTATTCCCTTACCTGTTTGCACTTCTCCCATAATTTGGTTTCGATCGGTCAATATATAACTATTTTAGAGGGTGGGAGAATAGACGGACGAAAGGACGGACGGACAGACTAACACAATTTTATACATAGATATTTTCATGGCAGTTATTCTAATAAGCTATCCTCTTTCATATTTTTATTCTCCACCCCCGACAGACAAATTTACGACGTCATAGAGACTATGAGGTATTATGGTGGCTGTAGCAAGAATAGTAAGTATATTTACTCGGCCAAGGCTAGATGTGACACAAGGTCGTTTTAACGTGTGGAGCGACATACGCATGCTTATGTATATGAGCCAAGGAAAAAATTTCCCCCGCGCTCACTGTTATATCGGTATTAAAACCGACCCAACCTCTCTCAGTACAATAAGGTGCTGCTACAGGGTTGGATCCCCTAGGCTGAGCAATTTCTCCCCCACCAAAATGAGGAGAATCATAGCTCCACTTACAACCATGCCTCAGTTAACCCTTATTGGCTAATGTTTAACTCTTGTTCCCAGTCAAGATATAAAATTTATTCAGCTAATAATATTCCCAGTCAAGATGTAAGATTTATTCAGTTAATAATATTCTCAGTCAAGATGTAAGATTTATTCAGCTAATAATGTTCCCAGTCAAGATATAAAATTTATTCAGCTAATAATGTTCCCAGACAAGATATAAAATTTATTCAGCTAATGTTCCCAGTCAAGATATAAAATTTATTCAGCTAATAATATTCCCAGTCAAGATATAGGATTTATTCAGTTAATAATATTCTCAGTCAAGATATAAGATTTATTCAGCTAATAATGTTCCCAGTCAAGATATAAATTTATTCAGCTAATAATGTTCCCAGACAAGATATAAAATTTATTCAGCTAATAATGTTCCCATTCAAGATACAAAATTTATTCAGCTAATAATATTTCCAGTCAAGATATAAAATTTATTCAGCTAATAATGTTCCCAGTCAAGATATAAATTTATTCAGCTTATAATATTCCCAGTCAAGATATAAGATTTATTCAGCGAATAATGTTCCCAGTCAAGATATAAGTTTATTCAGCTAATAATATTACCAGACAAGATATAAAATTTATTCAGCTAATAATGTTCCCAGGCAAGAGATAAAATTTATTCAGCTAATAATGTTCTCAGTCACGATAAAAAATTTATTCATTTAATAATATTCCCATTCAAGATACAAAATTTATTCAGCTAATAATATTTCTAGTCAAGATATAAAATTTATTCAGCTAATAATATTTCCAGTCAAGATATAAAATTTATTCAGCTAATAATATTCCCAGTCAAGAACATTATTAGCTGAATAAATTTTATATCTTGAATGGGAATATTATTAACTGAATAAATTTTATATCTTGACTGGGAATATTATTAGCTGAATAAATTTTATATCTTGACTGGGTACATTATTATCTGAGTAAATATAAAATTTATTCAGTTAATAGTTTTCCTCGGCCTTTGGCCTCGATGGCCTTTCGTAACTGCCCCAGCAAGTTTGCATAGTGCTCTCCATTGATGGTGTGGCCCTTTTGAAGATAGTCAATAAACACAATGCCTTTTGCATCGCCCTCCAAAAAAAAAAAAAAAACTGAGGCAATCACCTTACCGGCAGATGAAATGAACTTGGCCTATTTGGGTGCAGTCTTTGTCTCTGGCTCAAAGTGATTAACCTAACACTGATCCTGAGTTAAGAAACATTCAAGGAAACGATCTGGATCGGCTTCAAACAATGTCAGATTTTGCCGTAAAGTGATCAGCCTGGTGCGCTTTTGATCTGGTGTCAGAAGACGTGGCACCCACTGAACAGAATTTGGTTTATACTCAATCGTCTGCCATCCAGCACCATCTGGTGAATACGATCAATAGTTTCTTCGGTAGTGGCAGTTTTCGGACGTCCAGACAAGAATCTACCTTCTGCTCCTAAATTGGGCCGTTCTCTTTAGAACTGTCGATAAAACTGTAATGTAGCAACCATGTCAGCATGAATATATTGGTGGATAAACCATTTTGCTGCAGGTACTTGATAACGCCACGGTGTTTTGTTCATTTTGAGGTCTTCTTCGAACAGAAAAGTTGAATTTAAAACATCCAGGATTTCAGGGCTAAAAATTTAAAAATAAATCTTTGGTCATTTATCTAAACAAGCGTCCAAATTCGCTTCTTCTACTCCAACCAACGTCCAGCCTTGAGATCAACAAATTCAGAAAGTCATGGTAACATCGTGAAAAGCTCAACCAAACAATTACCATGAAAGTATTTATTGAAAAGACACAAGTAAGCTACATTACGGCGGTGAAAAAGTGTCTGAAGCCGAGATGTCAGGTCAATATTGTTGATTCTTCTTTGGATTTTGTCAAGAATCACGATATACATAGCAGAACTCCTCACTGATATTTTTCCCTCTGATTTAAATTAAATTTAAATTTGAACAGAGGAATTAATCTTATCCAGAATATAGAAGAAAGCCAGTAGATGGTGGTCACATCGGCAAGATCAAAATGAGACAATATGGACGTCAAGTTGAACAAGAAATCTCCAATTAGTGGGTAGTGCCTTACAATAAATATTTGTTGCGACAATTCAACTGTCATATCAATTTGTTTATCAATTCATTCAATCAAGAATTCCATCAAATACATATCAAAGGGGCCATATCAAGCTATTTTTGCATAATCCCCACCCCGACAGATTTTTTTAAATTTTATTTAAACTTGAACAGGGGAGTGACTCCTATCTACAATATAGAAGGAGAAAGCCAGAAAATGGAGGTCACATCGGTAAGGCCATTGAGTAACAGTGAAATGCATCATTTTTCTCCAGAAATTATAACAATGATTTAAAATCGATTTACTTTTTTTTTTCAAAAAATATGTGACATGCAGTAAGGAGCGGGTAATTCGGCTAGTATAATGATATAAAGAAGTAGCCGAAGTATGATAAATAACCTTTTCGTAATGTTGGGGGATAATTTAAATGCTTATTCAAAGGTGAACGCCCAAATCGTTTTAATGGCAAACGACATTTGGTGCCCGAAATAAAATAGTCATCCATTTATCAATCGAAGTTTGGCTTATTTTTTCTGAAGCGATTATTTTTACCCCCCCCCCACTTTTTTTTAAAAAAAGTCTTTTCTTCACTGTCAGGCTATTTTTATCTTTTAATTATTCCTTACCTAAACCGCATTACGTTTGCCAGGTGACCCATCTATGTTGCCGGGTTTATTTCTCTCGCGCTAACCCTTCAGTGAATTGCAAAGCGGCCGACGCCCATCCAAATGAATGGCCCTTATACAACTGATAGAGGCATGCACAAAGATATTTCTGACTGGTTTATGGATCCAAAGGGCAGACGGGTTCGCCAAATCTACTCAATGATTGCGTTGCCTCTTGAAAACCGATTTGATCTTTGACGAGAAACCGAAGAAAAAGCCAACGATGACATTTTGTATAAAAAAAAAAGTCTGCGTGCGACAGAGAGATGAATAAATTTTGATAGGTATAAAGAGACTGAGATAGACAGACAGGCAGATATATATATATATATATATATATATATATATATATATATATATTGATATCTCAGTTTCAGTTAATTCCTTCAGTAAATCAACTCCCCAAGGCTCCAAGGACACATGGCCCAGTGGATAAAAATGTTGGTTGAGTAATCTAAAAAGTGACTTCATTTGTGAGTTCATACCTGACCACAGCAGAAATAATAAATACTTCGAAAGTTAAGTTTCTCACGAGGAGTTAACTGAAGCTGAGATATCCAAAAGAAGGCATGGCACGTGGAATTAGAGCAATCAACACCCGTGGACTATATCACCTGAAGAAGATCGGAGCGTACAAGTGTAGAAATGTCGGGAATGTGGCAGTAAAGATGGGGACAACAGCTCGAACGATGTAAATAGGGTAAATAGTTACAATACCTTATCTCAAAAACATAAACAGATCCTGAAGAAGACAGGGGCGTACAACGGTGGAAACGTCGTGAATGTAACAATAAAGATGAGGAAAATAGTTCGAATGGTGTAAATAGTGTAAATAGTTACAATACTTTTTCTCAGAAATATAACCAGAGCCTGAAGAAGGCAGGAGCGTACAACGGTTGAAACGTCATGAATGTAACAATAAAGATGAGGAAAATAGTTCGAATGGTGCAAATAGTGTAAATAGTTACAATAACTTTTCTCAGAAATATAAACAGAGCCTGAAGAAGGTAGGTGCGTACAATGGTCGAAACGTCGTGAATGTGACAATAAAGATGAGGAAAACAGTTCGAATGATGTAAAGTGTAAATAGTTGCAATAACTTATCTCAAAAATGTAAACAGATCCTGAAGAAGGCTGGAGCGTACAACGGTCGAAACGTCGTGAATGTGAAAATAAAGACAAGAGTCCAAACGATTTAACTCGTGCAAAGAAGGATATTAGTTTGAGGTAACTCCATTTGAATTTGAACACGTATCACCCACTCCATTTCCCACGCTGGTAAGCGCTACGCCTCATTTTTTGTGTTGTTCTTTTATGTTCTGCCTCCCTTCGGGACGTAGGCGATCATAACCCTCCACCTCTTCCAGTCTTTTGTAGCTCTTAATATGCTTTGTCTTCGATTCAGGTCAGTATTTGTTTGGGAACCACTAGTTCGTTATTTGGTTACTTATTGAAATACCCGAACACGGCTGGCAGTGATTGATTTCCCATCCTTCTAGATGCAACCCTTGCATATAACCCACCTATAAAATCACAAAAGAATCTTCAACTTACCCTCGGACATGTGGGGACACAACATGCAGATTTACAACCAAAATTTTTTATTGTAACTAAACGGTGACATATTTTAATCAGCCATTAATCAGGTGGACCATATCAATGAATATAGTTCATTATTTACCGGCCTGAATGTCCGAGAAATTTTCACAGAAAATATTCGTCCTCCGTGAAAATTTCTCGGACATTCAGGCCGGTAAATGTTGTTTAATACTGATTATTATAAACAGAGCATTTACTTAAATAGTTCATTATCAAACAATATAATAATTATCGATATGTATTTATTTATATATTTCCTGTCCCATCTTTAGTGGGAAGAGAGGTAAATCAACTTAAATTAGTAAATTAAAAAAGTTCAATAATCTATACAAATAAAATATTTATCTGCATTCAAACAAAATTAATTTCCGGGCAAAATAAACCGTTTAATTTATCAGCTCTTTTATTCCTACGTTTCTTAGATTGCAGTTTTATTTGTTCAAGCTTTTCGTGTGAGGCACCCAGATACCTTTGTCGATTAACTATTTGCTTCAACTGGGCTTTAAAAGAGGCTTTGGCGTCAACGTCTTTGTCGTTCTGTTCCTAATGTTTTTCTTCCGTGAGATATTTCAATTTCACTATTATATAGTACCAGGAGTAATCAATGAATAATAGATACCAGGTCTAAAAAATATAAAGGGTGTGGATTCAGTCGCTTATGTGCCATGCTTGATACACGCTCAGTCGATCATATATCTCTCGATACATGACTGACGAGGCAGATTTTTCCCGCAGTAGGTTACCATTTCTTTCTGCGGTAGACCTGATCTGTCCTGAAGAAGAGGATTCATACCTTTCCCAAAAATATTAGCACTGGAATTCGAACTCGGCTATCCGATTCTTCGATTTAAACGCTATTCATTACTCCACCGTGTTTTCCCTATGTAGTCAGTTATGTGCCATACGTGATACACGCTTAGGCGATCAAAGGCTATAGAACCTGGACAGTCCTGCTACTTTACCCATAGCTGGAGGGAGAAGATTAGGATTCATACGTTTCCCAAGGGTATTAGCACGTAAGTGAATGTAATGGATTCGACTTGAAAGTCAGTCAGTCAGTTATATGCCATGCGTGATACACGCTTAGGCGATCATGTATCTTTCGATATATGACTGACGAGGCAGATTTTTTTGTGAGATCAATCAGACGTAAAGAGATGCTCTTGTGGAGTTGAGCATCTGACATTTTAATGGGATGCAGAGAGGGTTCTCTGTGGTGGGTAAAAGAGAGCAGTTTTGTTTTTGAAGCATTAAAGTTAGTCAGCCATTTCTTGTCCCAGTCAACAATACTGCAGGTCTTTTGTATATTTATTATTATTATTATTAGTAGTAGTAGTAATAGTAGAAATATTAGTAGCAGTAATAGTAGTAGCAGTAGTAGTAGAAGAAATAAACGATTTAGTTAAAAAAAAATATGCTGCATACTCCGTGTCTAACAGGGTGCAATAAAAAAAATTTAATTCAGAAATGAAATACGGTCATAATGTCATACAAATCCAGGGACAATATTTTGGTAACTGAATAATGACGCCATGAATTTCTATGAACAAATGATTTTGTCAAACAATACCTGAAAATTCCACTCCAGTTATGAATCTACCACCAAATGTTTCTACCAGCGATAGCTTTATCTTTAACGCGCGCTCCTTTGTTATGGCCTTGTGCCAAACTTAGTACTACTATCATTTATACTTTATCCTGTTGCTATAAATTAATTCTGTTTCACCAAGAAAGATCATTTATTCAACTGTGTCTATAGGCAACATGAATTTCTTCCGCATCAAAAAATGCTAACAATGTCTTGTGAGATATGAGTGCTGTTACTACACACACACACACACACACACACACACACACACACACACATATATATATATATATATATATATATATACTAGCAGCATGGCCCGGCGTTGGCCGTGCTTGATTCAAAAATCGTACGACTCATACAGCAATCGCTATCACTTGACTTAAAATATTTTTGCCCATCCTTGCCTTTAAAGGAGTGCCCTTTGCCGTGCTGATGTTGCTACATGCCTTACTTCTTGCTTATCTCACACTGCGAATTTTTTCTAAGCTCGATACTAAACATTAAATCTGTTACGAAAAAAGAACTAAACAAAATGAACACAAAACGATCAGCTTTAAAAAAGGACTCGTAACTGGAAAAACCGAATGAAAAAAGAATGTTAACAACAAATACTTTTTCACACCCAACCCAGTTCTGCGGAATCAGAATCAATGTTGAGTTTAAGCAAGCGAATGAGCCAATTGGAGTAAAGTGCCATGCAGATTTAAATTTTTCCCACTTGTGACGAATGCAGCTATCGATTTTTTTGCATGCTAGTCAACATTCATGTCAGTCAGCTGTTGGCTCTCACGCTGGCCAATCTTCCTGCCTATTCGTGGCAGCCAGCTACAGGCTATCACTCTGGCTAGTACAAACTACATGAAAACTGCTGTAGAAGCATGAAAAAATCGATTATTTCCACTATCAATGGGAGTTGGCAAATGCAAAGTCGGTTTTGGCCTTCCCGCTAACTTGGAGCATGTGCATATAAATTTTGGTGCAAATCTGTCGAAAATGTCGGCCGTGCATTCGTTACACACACTCACACATCCTGTTATTATATATATATATATATATATATATATATATATATATATATGTGTGTGTGTGTGTGTGTATGTGTGTGTGTGTGTATCTATTGACGGCATATGACAATTTAAATCCCAGGATGACAGCAGCGTGTTTTTGGTACATGAGCCAGGCAAATATATTTTTACAGGTTTCAACTTCACTTTTCTTGACTTACCATGTGTCATTTATTGCCGAGCAGTAGAGGAAGGTGTATGTGTTCATGATAGAATGTTGTAGGAAAAAAAAAAGAATAAACGGAATCTTTAGAATAGCACTGACATCAACCCTCCTGGGAAAAGTGGTCAAATGGATAGTGAGCTGTTAACTCTAACAAAAATGGCCCATGGGAAACATTTTATGATTTTAGATAGTCCCAGATGTGGAAGATGTCCTTTATTTGGGTTCCTCTAGCGCGAGTCTTGTGCTTAAAGCACACAAAGCTCATTCACTTTGAAGGTGTTTTTAATCATCGGTCCGAACAAATGGTTGTATAATAAACTGACTGTTTCAGACATTCCAGAAAACGTGTTCCAAGAATGTTTCCAGCAATGGTATTATTGACGCACGAAGTGGATAGCTTTACGGGGGGGGGTACTTTGAAAGTGATATCACCCGATAGTGGCCAGGTAAACAAATTTGGCTTTCACAGGTCCATTCCAGGAATTACATTGTCACACTTCATATGAGCGCAGTCAACGTGGGAATATGATTGACCCAGATACAGTCAAGATTTTTTTTTCTTTTTTGTTCTTAGTTATTTCCTAGTCATTGAGCGGCCCATCCAACCTCTATATACGTCTGATGACTGATTACCGAGCTCCTTCTTTGAATGAATCTTCGCTCTTCTTTCACGTTGTCCTTGGTGTTAGTTTATTATTAGAAAATCGTTTCTTTCCCAGCAATTTTTTTCTTTTATATATCTGAGGCCACTCAAGTAAATTTATAAAAAAACGACGTCATTGTTTAACGACGGGGGCTTGATTTCGGCGAACTAGAATGCTTAGTAACAGTCAGCACGTCTCGCAAGATATTGTTAGTATTTATCTATGCAGAATATAAAAAAAATAAATAAATAGCTGGCAACTCATATTCGAGGACACCCGTCTATTAGGGCGACTAGCCAATCCCTATTGAAGACGCTCGCTCAGGCACATTTGTGTTTGTTCAACACCCACAGATCCAACCTGTGGTTTATACTGCAATTATACTGAGCAGACCTTAGTTACAGTTTCAGGGAGAGAGCGTGTTATCTAGTGTGATCAAAAATCTGAACAAGGCGAGCACACACAAACCCTCGGTCACGATGACTAGCACAGCTATCGACGGCCTCTAATTTCACTCACAAGTCTTGGGTCAACCCCTGGTATGGTTTTCTGGCACTTTCCAAAGGTACCGCACGCTGGGATGGTCCACCCTCCAGACCGATAACGCCAGGAAGTCTCTCTCATGACAAATCAACCGTGGTGCGATTCGAACCTGGCTCTCATGGTGAGAAAGCGAACGCTCTAACCACTCGGCCATGTGCATGTATATACACAGCTAAATGAATGACATATATTACGAGTTCGCAATATTATGTCTTAGACAAGTCTGGCAAAAGGCCGTAAGAAAGAAGTACTCGTTAACGATAAAACGCTCAAGTAATAATTGACGCTTTATAATAGTCTGACATTCACAGGGCAGTTTGAAGGCAAGAGAGACCAAAGAAAATTAATTGCGCAAATTAATTATCCAGGTAGATGTGGAGGGCCATGACACCTACACCCTTGCGCAAATTAATTGGATCAAAACGAGCAATTCCGTTATTATTTACTTTTTTTTTCGTATTTTTACAATGAAACATGACCCAGTGCCATGTTAGTACTTCGTATGTCTATTCCACGAAGTCGTTTCTTGCAGATTGACCACAAATTCTCGAGTGGATTTAAATCAAGAGAGTTTCCAGGCCAGTCTATAGTACTTTGATTTGCTCACTGGTAAGGCTTGCCTGTGTGTTTGTATGTCCATTTCACGAAGTCGTTCCTTGCAGATTGACCACCGATTCTCGATTGGATTTAAATCAGGAGAGTTTCCGGGCCAGTCTATAGTACTTTGATTTGCTCACTGGTAAGGCTTGCCTGTGTGTCTGTACGGCGTTACAATTTTTCGTACGCTTCCTTGGAGTACGTCCATCGCTGGGAATGTCGGTAGAACAACTAATCGACAGTGGGGACAATAGTGTTTAGTGTATGGGCGTGATGAAAATCTGATACAATCACGGATGTCGCAATATTTTTCAAGGCCAAATTTTATCATCCACCCGAAAAATAGATTCATATTACTGCACACCACTGCAAATGACCTAATCTGGGAAAAATAGAAATCGATTACACCCTGTCACTCCAGTGGGTCTAAAAGTGACTAAATGCTGACAGAAAGGAAAATAAAGCGGTTGTTTCAATTAATTTGCACAAGGGTGTACTTAGTGAGTTTGAGTAAATGGCAGTCAGAGCAAGGTTGAGGAGATATAAAACAGACAAAATTTGCTAAGGCCTACAAATGATAGGAAATTGTGGAGAGTCATGATCGCCTACGTCTTGACTGTACTTATACAGAAATCAACAAAATACATAGCATCATTCTTGTGTCTCAAAATCTTATTATTTTGCCTTAAACCACTTTTTTAAGCATTTCGCCCCAAGCAAGGCCGGATGCCACTAGCACGCAAGGGGTTTACAGGAACGGAAGTAAAGAGGCATGATGGGAAAAAAGGATGAAGAGAAGGACAGGGAATAGGTCAGGGCATATGGAGATGTCGATGGACATTACATTTGAATATTTGGAGATTATAGCTATCACGGAAACAAGAGGAAGGGAATTCCACAGACGGGAGGTGCGAGAAATGAAGCTATTGAAGTAGAAGAGACGGCCACATTTAACACTTTCGACAGTGAAAGGTTGGAACCGTGATGCCAGCCTAGTAGCCCGCTTAAATTCATGCAGTCTGGGAACTAGGGAAAGTAGCTCGTCGTAAAAATATTTGTAGAAAAGACAGAGGCACGTCCGTGAGAGAGCGACTGTAGACGAGATGCCAGGTCAAGACCAACCACATTGCACATCTACGCGGATGACACCACAATTTATTCCTGCCTCAAAAACAAATCTCGTCTCGCTAACAAAACTCACCTTGCCGTGCGTCTCGAAAAGGACCTCCAATCGATTGTGAACTGGGGCATGAATTGGCTGGTCAACTTCAACGCTTCGAAGACAAAACTGCTCTCTATTAATCACCACAGAGGGCCTTCCCTTCCCTCCATTAGAATGTCTGACGCTCAACTTCTCGAGAGCAACTCTCTGCGGCTTCTCGGTCTCACGTTGACTGCTGACCTGAGATGGAATAAATACATCGAGTCAATTGCCTCGTCCACTGCGAGGAAAGTTGGCTCCCTGAGCCGCGCTAGGAAGTTTTTCTCCCCTGAGTCGATCCTCCAGATATACAAATCCACAATTCGCCCTTGCATGGAGTATTGCTGCCATATATGGTCTGGCGCCCCTTCTGTTTGCCTCGGGTTCTTGATAGGCTCCAGAAGCGGATATGCAATATGGTTGACCCTGCCTTGGCGTCTCGTCTACAGTCACTTTCTCACAGACGCGCCGTCGCCTCTCTCTGTCTGTTTTACAAATACTTTCATGACAATTGCTCCAAGGAGCTGCATTCGCTGGTTCCCAGACGTCATGAGTTCCAGCGCCCTACGAGGCTGGCATCCCGCTCTCACCCCTTTACTGTCGAAACTCTTAAATGTAGCCGCCTCTTCTACTCTAATAGCTTCATGTCTCGCACCTCTCGCCTGTGGAACTCCCTTCCCTTCTCCTGTTTCCATGTGAGCTATGATCTCCAGCTATTCAAGTGTAATGTCAATCGACGTCTACAGTTGCCTTAATCTATCCACTACCCTCATCCTTTGTTCTATCACTCCTATCTGATCTTGCTATTTTCTGTAACCCCTTGCGTCCTAGTGGCTTCCCGCCTTGCTTGGGGTGAAATGCTTAAAAAAAAAATATCCGTCTCTGGATCTTATGGAGGACCTTAATGCAAACAACGGGGCACCAGGCCATATATGGCAGCAGTACTTACCTGCTAAATTGTATAATCTTTTAAGGGAGTTGCATTTGAAACATAATAATAACATTGCTGGAGAAAAATACCACACAACATGGCACAGCAAGTGACAAAAAATTGCTTTAAGAAAAATCATAAACCTATTGCAGACGTTTGCTCAGGCGCATTTGTGTTTATTCAACACCCACTTTTTTCGTTTATCCTGCAACTATGCAGAGCAGATGTTAGTTACAGTTTATGGGAAAGAACATGTTATCTAGCGTGATCAACAATTTGAACAAGGCCAGCACGCTCAAGCCCTCGGCCACGGTGACTTATGACTTTGTGCTAGCACAGCTATTGACGACCCCCAATTTCACTCACATATATATATAATTAAAGGAGAGTAAAATCCAAAACCACCTCATATGGGGAATAGCCTATTTCGGCAGACGATGATATCGGTTGTCTGTCTTATCAACCCCGGTGTGGACAGAGTTCATGTCAGAAATAGAAATTTAACTGTGAAAGCTAAAATAAAATGTAAAAAACAGTAAAAGAAACTCAGACAAAATTTATGCCTTTCAACGTTTCAGTCAGACGAAAGGCATGAGACAGGGGTCAAGGGTGGGTAATCCACTGAATACCTAGGAATTAATGGGCCATGCGATGTTTACAACATTGTCTTAAAAAATAACATTAAAAACTCAGCATGATAAATGGAAAATGGTTTAGTCAGAGTATTGTGCAAGAAGATATCTACATTATTAAATAGTCAATATGGCTCTGAGAATCATTGTGAACCACAGAGCATGGTACATTGACAATCTATGGGTCACGGAATAGATGAGCACTGCTAAGTAATCAACATTACCTTGAAAAATACTGTAAAACACTTAGAATGGTACATTGATAATCTATGGGTCATTGAACATTTAGAGAATATATATCCGCTGCCAAGCAATATAACATTGTGGAAACACAGTGAACTACATACCATGGTACATTGATAGCCTATGGGTCATGGAATAGATGAGTACTGCTAAGTAATCAACATTACCTTGAAAAATACTGTAAAACACTCAGAATGGTACATTGATAATCTATGGGTCATTGAACATTTAGAGAATATATATCCGCTGCCAAGCAATATAACATTGTGGAAATACAATGAACTACATACCATGGTACATTGATGGGTCATGGAAAAGATGAGTACTGCTAAGTAATCAACATTACCTTAAAAATATCATAAAACAGGATGGTACTTTGATAATCTATGGCTCATTGAACACTTAGAAAAGATGTCTGCTCTGCCAAGCCATATAACTTTGTGGAAACAGAGTTAACCACTCAGCATGGTACATTGATAATCTATGGGTCACGGAAAATCGAGGAATAGTGGGCACTGCTAAGTAATCAACATTGCCTTAAAAAATACCAGGAAATCCTCGGTATGGTAAATTGACAATCTAAGGGTCATGGAATAATGAGAGATGTGTTGGGCGCTGACAAGTGTCATGAAGGACTCAGTGTAGCTCATTATTTGCCAAATCTTCAGAGTATTTCTTTTTTTATTCTAATACCAATCAGGCTTCGTTATTTGGCGCCAGTTGATATTTTGGCGGGAAACTGTTTTCTGCCAATCATCTGTGACTGTCTTTTTGGTTGTTTTGCTTGTGTTTCTTTTTTTTTTTTAAATGAAATCGATCTTAACCGATCCTGCGTAATACCATTTCAAAGAAGGCGTCGATGTTTAGCCGCGAATTTCTCGGTTTTTTGTTTGCTTTCAAGAGTCGAATACACGCATTTGACGTATGAGCTAGCTGTGACACTCCCGCCACGGGATGCCTGGTTCTGCGCCATCTTTTTATATATATATATATATATATATATCTTTTAGAACATTTTTATGTTTATATATTCTTTTTATAGATGGTGTTTATCAATCCACCCACGGGGATCGAATGTGGCACAAGGCCTTTTTAATGTGGGTATGTCTGAGCCCGTAGGCCCAGCCAAAAATAAAACCCATCTAAACCCGTCCAAGCGGGCTAGTTCCGTCAACCTCCCCCAACGAAACCCTACCCTTCGGCGGAGCTTCGTCAGGGTTCCTCTCTGCAAGCAGAGAGTTCGACAGACACCCGGCTCGGCAGCTCACAAAGCGCAGATACTACACTTTGATCCTAGCCACCGGGCCGAGCGGGTATTCTTTTTAGAGATGGTATTTATCAATTCACCCACAGGAATTGAATGTGGCACAAGGCCTTTTTAATGTGGGTATGTCCGAGCCCGTAGGCCCAGCCAAAAATAAAACCCATCTAAACCCGTCCAAGCAGGCTAGTTCCGTCAACCTCCCCGAACGAAACCCCACCCTTCGGCGGAGCTTCGTCCGGGTTCCTCTCTGCAAGCAGAGAGTTCGACAGACACCCGGCTCGGCAGCTCACAAAGCACAGATACTACACTTTGATCCTAGCCACCGGGCCGAGCGGGTATTCTTTTTTCAGATACAAATATTTAAGTAAATGCTCTCTTTATAATAAACAGTATTAAACAACATTTACCGGCCTGAATGTCCGATAAATTTTCACTGAAAATATTCGTCCTCCGACAGGAATCAAACCTGTATCCTATATGGAACCGTCATATAGCCTGACGTGCCTTTAACCAATTTGGCCACAGAGGAGCGTTTCGGTGAGCAAGGTCGATTTTACTGTCTTTAAACTACAATCTTCCATGATTCTTTCACGTGCATTCATATCTGCTCAATGCGTATCCAAATGTAAACAAATGACATCACACATTATTCCTGTCGAAGGACGAATATTTTCAATACTTATATGTTATTTTTTTTTTCTTTCATTCATTTTGGTGGAGAAATAATTTTTTAAATAGAAACTACAGTAGAACGCAAAATCTGAAGCAATGCTTCATGAAATCGATTCCTTCTTTTTGAATAACCCTGTATATATCAGGTCATCCCATAGGTTCTGCCCGAATTTTGAATAAAGAAAACAACTGACCAAATGTTACATTTAATTACAGATTCAATCAACAATATATTTTCCCTGATTATCTATGACTTCCTTCCATCTATTAAGAAGCTTCCTAATTCCATTACTGTAAAATTCTTTTCGTTTTGATTCGAAGAACTCACAAATGTCAGTTTTAACCTCTTCCTGTGCTACAAAAGCTGTTTCTTCCAAATGATTCTGTAAGCTACGAAACAAATGGTAGTCTGAAGGAGCAAGATCGGGAGAATAAGGTGGATGAGGAATTTTCTCCCAACCAAGTTCTTCGATCTTTTGTGACGTGATTCTTGCTGTGTGGGGTCACGCATTGTCCTGATGAAACATCACCTCTTTTCGATTCACTAGAGCATGTCTTTTTTTCCTCAAAGCTTGGTTCAAACGCTCTAATTGCTGACAGTATATTTGAGCATTAATTGTTACATTAGGTGGTAAGAAAGTGGATTATTCCTTGGCGATCCCACCAGATTAAAAGAAGAACCTTTTGCCCATGAAGTTCCCTTCTCGGCTGTGGCTAGGGTCCTTCCCCTTTACCAAGCCACTGTCTACGACGTTTAACATTTCGATAAAAGATCCATTTTTCGTCGCCAGTCACAAGTCTATCCAAAAAAGGTGAAACAAGTTGGTGAGAATGGAAAGAAGAGCAGATGTCAACTCGGGATTTGAGGTTGTTTTCAGACAATTCATGAGGCACCCATTTTCCAAGTTTAGGAACTTTTCCAAGTTGTTGAAGATGACGATGAACAGTTGTATGGTTTGAACTGAGAACCACTGCCAATTCATCAACTCATATATTAAATATTAGTTTAAAAGCCGCCCTTTCGTAGGTCTCTTGATTGGGCCTTCAACACAATAGGTAGCGAGGAGTAGATGCGATAGGTAGCAATGAACTAAATAAAACTCAACATTGATCGTTGCATTTAAGTATTGCATTAATATTTAAGCTTACCTTTTAAAAGTTCAATGATAATTATTTTGTCGCCATTTTAAATTAAATACAATTTGATGGTCGTAGGTCTTTACTTTCCGTACAAACAATTATTTTTTATTTCATGGCTGACTTTCGTTGCATTTAATTTCGATTATTCCCAAATTTTTATTTCCAATTTGTAAAAATTCTTGTTGTGTATCGAAAGAACTCACGTAAAAATAAAGAAAACTTTTGAATTCAGGATTTCAGGGTTGCTGATCCGGATCCAGGCCGGGAAGTTTTTAATTTGCTCATGGAATCGGTCTGATTCAAATATGGTATATGTTTAGCTAAGGCCTCTAGAAGTAAAGCTGATAAGGTGTGACACACTAAAATTCGCATTTATCATATATATATATATATATATATATATATATATATTAAGAAATGGACAAAGTCCGACAATTTATTTATTAAAGACATTTTATGTTTAACGTTCTTTTTATAGATACAAGTATTTAGTAAATGCTCTGTTTATAATAAACAGTATTAAATAACATTTACCGGCCTGAATGTCCGAGAAATTTTCATAGAAAATATTCGTCCTTTGACAGGATTCGAACCTGCATCCTATACGGAACCGTCATTTACGCTGACGTGCTTTACCGACCAGCCACAAAGGAGCGTTGAAGTTTGTAAGCAGTAAATTCGACCATGTCTACCGAACGCTCCTTTGTGGCTGGTCGGTAAGGCACGTCAGCGTAAATGACGGTTCCGTATAGGATGCAGGTTCGAATCCTGTCAAAGGACGAATATTTTCTATGAAAATTTCTCGGACATTCAGGCCGGTAAATGTTATTTAATACTGTTTATTATAAACAGAGCATTTACTTAAATACTTGTATCTCTAAAAAATGAACGTTAAACATAAAAATGTCTTTAATAAATATATATATTCATACACGTTTCATTAAATAATATAGACTAGTGTTGTCTATTTATTTTATGTAAATTCTTTTCATAACGTCTGATAAGCTTAATAACATTATCGTTGAACGAAGAAAGAAATTCACAATATTGATCTCTATTTTTTAATCCCATCTAAACTTTCGGCTTACATAAGCCATTATCAAAGATGTCAATTACAACATATTAAGCAATATACGGAAAAGACAGTGATGACAGTCTGTGAATGTTTATATAGATTATCTCTAAGCAACGATAAACACGTGCATATAGGACGCTAGAAGCGAAAATCGCACCGCATCTCATGACGTCACACATGACCACGCGAGAGTGAATTTGAGAAGTATGAAGTATGGGAAGCCGTTGGCACAAACCAATGACCTCCGTCACCAACTACAGACATTTAAGGATATTTGTAGAGATTCCATAGTTGATTTTGTTTAGGTTGGGTTTAAACTGTTTAATGTATAATGCTTCAAGGATTTTTAGTTTTTGTCTATTGTCTTCCTGTCGAAGTATGATTGTGTTTTCGACAAGTATTTTACGGAATTCATATACTATTTGGAGATATATAGATAGATAGACAGACAGAGAGAGGATCTCAAAAGGTTGGCCACGTTAATATACTATATCAGCTAACGAATTCTAGTAATTTAATGTTATTAAATCTTATAGCAGTAGTGTAAACAAATAATATGGTGCAATAGTAAAGCAGAGAAAAACAATTTTTATGTCTTTTCTTACGGATTACAGTTCTGCATTTTTATCATCTGTGTTTTTTTTTATGTTCTATCGGCAATTCTTCAGGCCCCAACGCTGCATCACAAACTGAATGAAGGGCGCACATTTTTTATGCTTAGCTACCTCGCTTTTTTTTTCTTAATCAGCGAGGGTTTAGTCATATTAGTAGTTGCTTTTACAAAGCAAGAGATAGAGAGATAGAGAGAGAGAGAGAGAGAGAAAGCAGATCTCAACATGTCAGCAAGCCACTTGTCATTACTACGTAGTAGCTAGTCTCAATCTGGTGAAGCCAGGCACACCAAGGAGTCTGGTTGCTGAGAGGCGACTTCCACCTCCTATTACGGCTTTAATACTGGCGGTCTACGCACGTTTTCCGGTTTTATATTCAAACCTAAACAAAAGCAATCCATCACTGTCATCGCTGAAACCACCCACATTCGGTTCCGGTCGTCAAAGTTCTGTCCACTATTTGGGGTTAGTCGACGAACTCTATAATAACACCTGACGTAGTGCCGAATGACCGGTTTGAAATAACCTGTAAAAGGTTGATAAGCCGTATTTTTTACGGATTATCAACCTTTTGCAGTTTATTTAAATCCAGAAAATATTTTTAGATTATAAGATATTTTTTGAGATAATAATAATTTACTGATACAAATCATACTAATTAACCCATACATGGGGGAGAGAGAAGATGAGGAGAGAAGAGATGGAGTCATTCCTTTCTTGCGTGTAAGTGAATATAACTTTCAAGTCAGTATCTGTCTATATTTCTGAGATGAGGTATTATGTACACTATTTACATTATTCGGACTATTGTCCTCATCTTTGTTGCCAGATTTATCACCCTTCAGTATCTATCTATATTTCTGAGATGAGGTATTATGTACACTATTTACATTATTCGGACTATTGTCCTCATCTTTGTCGCCATATTTATCACCCTTCAGTATCTGTCTATATTTCTGAGATCTGGTATTATGTACACTATTTACATTATTCAGACTATTGTCCTCATCTTTGTCGCCATATTTATCACCCTTCAGTATCTGTCTATATTTCTGAGATGAGGTATTATGTACACTATTTACATTATTCGGACTATTGTCCTCATCTTTGTCGCCATATTTATTACAACGTTTCGGCCGTTGTACGCTCCGGCCTTCTTCAGGTGGTTGGAATGTCGAACTGAACCCTTTATTTCGCTCACTGGGGTAGACTGTTCTAGTTCCACGTACCACGTTTTATGAATGTCAGTTATCAGTTATTCCCTGTTAATTCCCCTCTCCAAGTTCTCCATTGCCTTAACCGGGTATTGAACTCACACTCTTTGAGTCTTGTCACTGGATCTACCTAATGCCTTTATCCACTGTGCTACTTAGGTCGTCATGTTTCTGAACTGTGCAGTAGAGTTTGCTATTTGGGGCTCTTTCTGTAGTACCTGACGAAGGACCAAACGAGTGAAAGATTAAGTTGTTTTTCACGGTTTATCAACCCTTTGCAGGTTATTTAAAGCCAGAAAATATTTTTAGATTGTGAGATTTTTTTTGAGATAATAATGATTTACTGATACAAGTTTTACGCATTAACCCATAGCTGGGGGGAAGAAGTAGATCTGTACATTCACCAAGGGTATTTGCGCTTAAGTTAATATAATCGAATCTAACTAGAATTGAAACTCGGCTCTACGTTTTCCAATTTTGAGCCGTTATCCATTACACCAACCTCACATCCAAGCGTACAATAATTATTATTCCCAAAAGGTCACTCATCTCGGTACTGACCTGGCTCGGCGTTTCAACGGGATATGGTCTTAAGCCGCCGATGGTTCGAAGAGGAGATCCATTGACTTTTTGGGCTAAAAATACTAAGTTAACGGAGAAAATATTTGAAATAAAACTGGGATGAAATTTTACGAACGGGAAATCAGATTTTCAAATTCACTTTTGTTTTTATTAGTTTTATAGATGTCACGTATCTACACGTATGTATATATCAGTTTCCTTGAGTGGGCGTCACGTGTATGGCTTTCGTGGGTGTGTTTAATTCTTGAAATTTTAGCGAAATTTTAATGTGTATGAAATATTAGGTTTCTTCTTTTTTTTAGTCTTCTACGTATTCGTCTTCTTCGTCTTCTTTCTCTTTGTCTTCTTCTTCTTCTTCGTCTTCTTCTTCCTCATCTTCTTCTTCTTCCTCATCTTCTTCTTCGTCTTCTTCCTCATCTTCTTCTTCGTCTTCTTCCTCTTTGTCTTCTCCTTTTTCTTCTTCGTCTTCCTATTCATTTTCTTCTTCCTCTTCGTCTTCTTCTTCGTCTTCCTCATCTTCGTCTTCTTCGTCTCCTTCTTCCTCGTTTTCTTCCTCTTCTTCTTCATCTTCCTCTTTTTCTTCGTCGTCTTCTTCTTCTTCCTCATCTTCTTCTTCGTCTTCTTCCTCTTTGTCTTCTTCTTTTTCTTCTTCGTCTTCCTCATGTTCGTCTTCTTCGTCTTCTTATTCCTCGTCTTCTTCCTCTTCTTCGTCTTCCTCTTCTTCGTCTTCGTCTTCTTCTTCTTCGTCTTCTTCTCCTTCTTCCTTATCTTCTTCGTCTTTCTCATCTTCTCCGTCTTCTTCCTTTGATCCGTCTTAATGAAACACCCTTATATATAATCCTTCTTAATGAAACACCTTTTAAATTGGTCCGTTAAACCGACTGTGTGAAAAACTCTCCCGGGTTTGAAACTGAAGCAAGGAATTCTAAATTCGACGATTGTCCGCGTTATTTTTTCTTGGTAGAAAATTATATCAGTGACGGGTGAGATGAAAAGAAAAAGAAATATTGTTTGGTTCAGCTCCCCTTTAATTTTGAGAAGATCAAAATTGGTAAAATCTTTATAGAATTTCTGTCTATATTTCTGAGATGAGATAGTGTCTTCTCATTATTCTATGTACCGTGTTCTTTCGGAACGTGGATTATCATGGCTGTCTGTAACTTTGTTAGCAGTGTTTGTTTTTTCTTTCTCCGAAAACCCCGTTTTGACAAATATCGACAGAGACTTGTTCAGTGGGTAACGCGTTGTTTTCCTCTGCTCCCCACCCTGCATTCAATACGTTCTATGAGTGTCAGATTTTCCCATCCCTCTTTCCTCATTATGTGCTCTAGATATTTCAACTGTTTCTCTGTCAACAGTTGACATTTTCTTTAAAGCTTCGTCGTTGCTCACATATTCAACCCGTGGTATTCCCAGCATCCTTCTGTAGAACCACATTCCGATTGCCTGAAGTCTCTTCCGCATCTGTGATTAGATTGTCCAGCATTCACTGCTATATAGAAGGAGTGATATTACGTAACAGTTTAGTACGCTTTCCTTTGTTTTCAATTAAATTTTCCTGTTTCTTGATACTTTGCTTAGCTTTTGGAACGCAAAAACCACTTAACGATCTTTAGTGTATGGTTGGCAGAACAACGTTTAATGGACATAATAAAAAGATGAAATTTGCTAAGAGCTACAAAGAACAGGAAATTGTGGAGAGCCGTGATCGCCTACGTCCTGAGGGGACACGGCACATAGAAGAAGAAGAAGAATGAGCTTGAGAAAATGGATGGTGGAACAAGGTTTAGGAGAGATAAGAAAAAGACAAAACATATTTAGATTTACAACGGACAGGAAATTGTGGAGAACCATGATCGTCGACGTGCTGAAGGGACACGGCACATAGAAGAAGAAGAAGAAGAAGAAGAATGCCGGAACAAGGTTTAGGGGAGATGCCAAAAAGACAAAATTTATTAAGAGCTATAAAGGACAGGAAATTGTGGAGAGCCATGATCACAAACTTCCTGAAGTGAGACGGCACAGAGAAGAAAAAGAATGAACTTGAGTAAACGGATGACAGAACAAGGTTTAGAAGAGAGAACAAAAAGACAAAATTTATTAAGTGCGAGAAAGGACAGGAAATTGTGGAGAGCCATGCTCGTCTACAGGCTGAACGGACACGGCACATAGAAGAATGTCTCATGGAGGCTAAGGAGACTCTTTAGGCCAGCAAAATGTTTGCACAGTGACATACAAAGTAGTCATCGTGATTTATTGGATCAGGGGTTTAGTAACATCGTCCTCACGCATCTTTTCAAACCCAGATACTCTACTCCCGTGAATGAAATATATATATATATATATATATATATATATATGAAGAAATATAGTTTTAATGTTAACTATATTTATGGGATAAAGTGATCAATATCAGCGATAGAGCGTATGTAAATATAAATATAAAAGTGAACATTGAAGTCAACACATGTGGCCTGACGATTGCGTCCAGCATGAAACAGCCTGTCACTTCTGAGTGTTGACTTCAATGTTCATTTTGATATATATATATATATATATATATATATATATATATATATATATATATCAAATGACCAGATACAAGCATAGACTTTAGACCGATGAGCTGGTAATCCAGCGAAACTTAAGTCGCACACCAAAACGTAGGTACACGTATATATATATATATATATATATATATATATATATATATATATATATATATACAAGTGTAGGAATGGTGTATACGGAATAAATTCCAATGACCAACAATTTACGCGAGAGGTTAGCACCCCACTCACATACTTGGAATTAAAATGTATATATTTGTCAGCAAGACCAGCCGATATTAGCGTCTATTCTAACGTAATTTCAATTAAAAAATAAATTGAATAACATGTATTTTCTCCTCAGTAATTTTATAATTTTAAACTTAATAGAGATTAAATTTAGATTTTAAAATTGGTAGTTTTTTACTTTTAATTTTAATATCAAATTTTATCATATAATTTAATACTTATTGGTTAGAATAAATTCTATTTTAGCATAACCCCAACTTTAAAGCTCTTAATAGCTATTATAACCTTACTTCGTTGTCAAGTTTTTTGAATTTTACTATACTTGTGTTTGTAAAAGCGTTTTCCCCTTGCAAAGGATCGTTAATTAATTTGAAACCTTTAAAACCCTTTATTCTACATGCGACATCATCACTTGATAAGACACCGGAGGTGTTGAAACAAAATGGCTATTTTTGTAGTGATTTTATAACATATTTATGTTGTAATTTTTGAATAAATAGTTATATATATATATATATATATATATATATATATATATATATATAAATATATAAAGAAAGAACAGTAAGATATATAATCCGGTGTTCTTATAGATATTTTTATTTTTACAAAATAGTGCTCAATGTAAATTTACAGAGCATTAATATTATAAATTAATTGAAAAAACCCAGACACCCCTTGTCCAGTTGAAGTAGATTTATCTGTAACCATGGAAACGTGATTTTAGCTGTGTCTTTAAAACCCAGTAATATTAAAAGTTACTCCAAAATTCGCTTGAGGATGAAATGGAACTAATGTCTTTAATTTAATTGCAAAATTAAATTCGTGGCTTTTAGCTTCCATTTTTGAAACATGGTTAGGACTGTGTAGCGAAAAAAAGCATATTTTAAATCAATTTAACATATTTATGTTATAAATTTTTTTTAAAATAAATAATTATATATATATATATATATATATATATATATATATAGAGAGAGAGAGAGAGAGGAGGGGTTGAATACTAACGGGACTGGTGTCAGAAACAATTTATTTCAATGCCAAATAACAAACTACATGGTTTCCCCTTCAAAGTAGCCACCCTTGAGTCTAATCTACTTTTCCATTCTTCTCTGGCACGCTTCTATGCACTGCAGGAAGGATTCTTCTTGGATGCCGCTCGGCTCCATCTTTACGGCCCTCCTGATGTCCTCCACGCCTTCCAAATTTGTCCCCTTTATGATCCCCTTGAGTTCGGGGAAAAGAAAAAAGTCCCTCTGAACAAGATCAGGTGAATAGGGCGGTTGTTACGATACGGCGATGTTCTTCTCGTCAGTAACTGCGGGATGCTGAGGGCGTTGTGAGCAGGTGCATTGTTGCGGTGACAAAGACATCGTATGTAAATAGTTACAATAGCTTATCTTAGAACTATAGACAGATACTGAAGAAGGCCAGAGCGTACAACGGTCGAAACGTCGTGAATATGGCAACAAAGTTAAGGACAACAGTTCGAGCAATTTAAATAGTGTAAATAGCTACAATACCTTATCTTAGAACTATAGACAGATACTGAAGAAGGCCAGAGCGTACAACGGTCGAAACGTCGTGAATATGGCAACAAATAGTTACACTATCTCATCTCAGAAATATAGACAGGAATTCTATGAAGATTTTACCAATTTTAATCTTCACCTCAAAATTAAAAGGGAGATGAACCAAATAATATTTCTTTTTCTTTTCAGCTCACCCGGGACTGATATAATTTTTTTACAAGAAAAAATAACACGGACAATCGTCGAATTTAGAATTCCTTGATTCAGTTTCAAACCCCGGAGAGTTTTTCACACAGTCGGTTTAACGGATCGATTTAAAAGGTGTTTCATTAAGAAGGATCATATATAAGGATGTTTTATTAAGACGGATCAAAGTCAGTAATAAATAAATCAGTGTTATTGGTGAAAATTTATTTATTTCTATATTGGATCCTGTTATTTAAATCATGACAATTATGTGTAAAAAAATAATATCGCCCAAATGTCCGCCAAGGTTTTGGCGGCACACCTCCACTTGATGGTCAAAATTTATGATGACGTCTCTGCATAGTTGCTCCTCGATCTCACCAATATGCCTTATTATCTCATCCTTCAGCTGTTGAATTGTTGTTGGCTTGTTGGCATAGACCTTACTTTTGAGATGATCTCAAAGGAAGAAATCTAAAGGCGTCAACGAGGATCGTAGAGACGTTTAAGATAAAAGGTGTTTTATTAAGACGGATCAAAATCAGCAGTAAATAAATCAGTGTTATTGGTGAAAATTTATTGACTTCTCTATTGGATCATGTTATTTAAGCCATGGCTATCATGTGTGAAAATAATATCGCCCAAATGTCCGCCAAATCTGAAAGAATAAGAAAAAAATCTTAATTTAAATTAAAACTTAATTCACATTTAAAATCGGTCCAAGTTATTGGATAGGAATCCATGCTTAAAATCTCATTTAAAGACTTTTCAAAACTTTTAAAATCGCAGTTTTTTTGCACGATTTTTGATATCCCTGAGATTTTCACGATAAAAAAAATATGACCTTCTCTTGAATAGATATCATCAGTCCCATGACTGGGTGTGGTCGTAAAGTTGCTGCGTAGTTGAGCACCTGACCTGTTCCTCCACACGTCTAGATTGAAAGCTGGTGAAGTAGTTATTCATGTATAACGTGTCTTAGGCAATTAAACTCGGCAGCCCACCGCCGATGTCCTCTATCTTGAAAAGTAGCCTTGGTCTCAGACACGTGGCCGTTGTTTCCATCGTGGAGGAGGGGACACCCCGTCTTGATCGTTAACTTCAGTCTAAGAAGCCCTCCACCCAGTGCTGTCATATTATTACCGCACTGGCTACATCCATAGCTACAGAGCCAAGTCTACCCAATTATGCAAAATGACTCTACAAGAAGCTTCATTTGTTCTTCCGTCCTTGGTAAGACGATAAACTACATCCAGCAGCAAGGCCTCTGATCAAGAGGTTTTGAGGAGCGTGGAACCACCCCTTAATTGCTGGTGTTCCCAGGTCCACCCTGACCTGGTTTGGTAGCACTTGTTAGGGTCCCAGCTATGGGTAAATACTGAACCCCAAAACTGGGGTGAAAATACTATGAAAATGAAAAAATAAGTTTTAATACCTGCAATATATTTTGAAAGAAAAAAAAATATTACCAGCAATACATTTTTGAAAGAAAAAAATATTACCAGCATTACATTTTTGAAAGAAAAGTTACCAGCAATACATTTTTGGGAAAAAAAATATTACCAGCAATTCAGTTTTGAAAGAAAAAGAATATTACCAGCAATACATTTTTGAAAGAAAAATTACCAACAATACATTTTTGGAAAAAAAATATAACCAGCAATTAAGTTTTGAAAGAAATAGAATATTACCAGCAATACATATTTGAAAGAAAAATTACCAACAATACATTTTTGGGAAAAAAATATAACCAGCAATTCAGTTTTGAAAGAAAAAGAATATTACCAGCAATACATTTTTTGAAAGAAAAATTACCAGCAATACATTTTTGGAAAAAAAAATATTACCAGTAATACATTTTTGAACAAAAAAAAATTACCAGCAATAGATTTTTATTCTCAGTTAAATAAAGCTTTCTTAAAGCCTACACCTGCGTACTTTTGTCTTTACAATAAATTTTTTTCAAGTTATCTTTTTTATTAAAAATTATAATAAATTATTTTCTTTGTGTCAATAAATAGCCAGAAAACGTAGACTCTTCTTTTACAGCTTTTTTATCATCATAATTTAAGCGTTCCGTGGAAGTTTTACTGTGGATTCAAGTGAGTCTGTGGAAGTGTAATCATAGATTCAAGTGAGCCGTGGATATTTAACTATAGGTTCAACTTTCACCGGTCACTTGAATCTCTAGTCTAAGTGAGCCGCGGAAGTTTAACTATAGATTCAATTGAGTCTGTGGAAGTGTAATCATAGATTCAAGTGTGCCGTGGATATTTAACTATAGATTCAACTTTCACAGGACACTTGAATCTCTAGTTAAAGTGAGCTGTGAAAGTTTAACCATAGATTCAAGTGAGCTGTGAAAGTTTAACCATAGATTCAAGTGAGCCGTGGAAGTTTAACTACAGATTCAACTTTTCATGGCTCACTTGAATCGACAGTTTAACTTCCGCCAACTTCTGACCGAAATTCATGTTAAAAAAAAATAAAAAAAACAAGTGAAAACTACAGACAAAAGTTCATTTTCTCCATCAAGAGATTCATTTCTGTAGTTCACTGCTCCTAACAAGCAGATTTTTTTTCTCCTGATGATGGCCATGGTGGTCGACACTAGTCGACAAATCTAACTGAAATAATAACAACGAAAGAATATTAATATACAACTCAGTGTGTCTGAAGATTTTAATTTTCTAGTATTTTTTATTGTTAAAAACATATATATACATTTATTAAAGACATTTTTATGTTTAACGTTCTTTTTTATAGATACAAGTATTTAAGTATTTAAAAAAGAACGTTAAACATAAAAAGGTCTTTAATAAATAAATTGTCGGACTTTGTCCATTTCTTAATATATATATATATATATATATATATATATATATATATATATATATAGTTTTTTTGAGGTGGATAGAGTTCGCTTGTAAGATGGAATTATTAGAAAAAAAATCCGTTCTCTGTTTGATTTCTCGCCGTGGAAGTTTAACCATAGATTCAAGTGAGCCGTGGAAGTTTAACCATAGATTCATGTGTGCCGTGGAAGTTTAACCATAGATTCAAGTGAGCCGTGGAAGTTTAACCATAGATTCAAGTGTGCCGTGGAAGTTTAACCATAGATTCAAGTGAGCCGTGGAAGTTTAACCATAGATTCAAGTGTGCCGTGGAAGTTTAACCATAGATTCAAGTGTGCCGTGGAATTTTAACCATAGATCAAGTGTGCCGTGGAAGTTTAACCATAGATTCAAGTGAGCCGTGGAAGTTTAACCATAGATTCAAGTGAGCCGTGGAAGTTTAACCATAGATTCAAGTGAGCTGTGGAAGTTTAACCATAGATTCAAGTGAACCGTGGAAGTTGAACCATAGATTCAAGTGTGCCATGGAAGTTTAACCATAGATTCAAGTGAGCCGTGGAAGTTTAACCATAGATTCAAGTGAGCCGTGGAAGTTTAACCATAGATTCAAGTGTGCCGTGGAGGTTTAACCATAGATTCAAGTGAGCCGTGGAAGTTTAACCATAGATTCAAGTGTGCTGTGGAAGTTTAACCATAGATTCAAGTGTGCCGTGGAAGTTTAACCATAGATTCAAGTGAGCCGTGGAAATTTAACTACAGATTTAACTTTCTTAGCTCACTTGAATCTATAGTTAAACTTCCGCGGTTCACTTGAATCTATGGTTTAACTATAGATTCAAATATGTCATTGAAGTTTGACTATAGTTACAAATGTGCAGCGCGATAAAAATAGGTTAGACAAAGTACTCAAGATAAATATTTCCAAAAGAAAAACTATAATGTGGAATTGAAATGGAAGTTTGGTTGGCGCGTACCCTGAATCCATCATAAAATGTGGATTTACTAAATTTAATCTTACTTATTATAAAACGCAGATTGTGTGTGTGTGTGTGTGTGTGTGTGTGTGTGTGTGTACGTTTATATATTGGATCGGATTTCCTACATTTTTCAACCGATTTCAACAAAACTTCACAGGACTACGTAAAATTACAATTGTTTTTGCACGAAATGAATTTGAAAACACGATTAAGGCGTCACGAGAATGAAAGGGGGACAACTCATATCGAGTTATACTTATTATAAAACCCAGGTTGTGTGTGTGTGTGTGTGTGTGTGTGTGTGTGTGTGTGTTCGTTTATATATGAGATCGGATTTCCTACATTTTTCAACCGATTTCAACAAAACTTCACTTTTTTTTTTTAGCAGGTAGTGTTTCTTATTGTCTTGCACACTTTTTTTTCTTTATTTTTACGTTCAGAATGCTTTAAAAATTCCATTTACAAGACAATTGTTTATAATAAAATTCTATTCAATCGGTAGACTCATAACGATTGAAACAATATTTTTGTTTGAGTTTGGGTTTGACCAATTCTTAAAAAAAAAAAAATCTAAAAGAAAAACTAATTAAGACATGCGTGTCCGTCAACCTTAAACAATAATCTTTGTGAATTTTATTTTTCAGTCTTTATGATGGTCGATACTTGATCTATCACTTACTGTTACATCCCCGGGCAACGCCGGGCTCTACTGCTAGTAACGTTATAAAACGAGCTACATACGTGTTCATACACCGATCTTGATTCTTTTTATGCCCTTCTGATCTTGAAAGGAGTCCAATTGTCAACTCATACGTATGGAAGAGGTGTTAGCCACCGCTCGGGTACTTCAAGGTACCTCAGTTTCTTAGTTATCAGTCATCAGCTCCAAAATAGGCATTTATGCAGATGACACTACCATTTACTACTGTCTCAGTGGTAAGCCCGTCAGCGCTAACAGTGTTAACTTGACTGAGTCTCTCGAAAAGGACCGCCAATCAGTGGTTAACTGGGTTAAGAAATCGCTTGTAAATTTTAATGACTCCAAAACTAAACTGCTCTCATGTAACCATCATAGAGACACGTCTCTGCCCCCCTCCCCGATCAGCATGGTTGATACGCGTCTCTGTGAAAGCATATTCTTGGCCTCACGTTTTCACCCGACTTGAAGTTGAACTACATTGAATCAACAGCTGCATCTACTGCAAGGAAAGTTGGTTCGCTGTATCGTACCAGGAGGTATTTCTCGTTTGAGCCCATCTTACACATCTACAAAATATAATTCGCCCTTGCATTGGAGACTGGTGTCATTGCTGTTCATCTCGTGGTTCTCGACAAAATCCAAAGATGGATCTCTAATGTAATCGGTTCTGAATTGGCTTCTCGACATCAAACATTTTCTCACAGGCTTCCCTCTCTCTTTTCTACAAATATTTTCATGGTTACTGCTCTGACAAGATTTTTGCCTTGGGGCTTCGACGACATGAATTTAAGCGCCCTACTAGACTGTCATCTAGGACCCACCCGTTTACCGTTGAAATAGTTAAACGTGTTGCAGTTTTTTGTGCATATCTATGTACTAGTGAGTTAGCTCAAATGACTTAACTCACTTTATAGTCCACCAATAGAAGGTTAACCAATCAGAAGACGTAGAACATTCAATCCGTCGCGTATAAAGGCAGCCATTTTTGTCTACTTTACCCGAATGTCCAGTGCCAGCTTGTCAGGCGAAGAGGAACAGAAGGAGGAATACGCTCTGCTACTTTTAACAAAATATCCACTGCTAACCTGAACAACGCTTTCCTACTGTCTTCGAAATATTCATTGCTAACTTCTGGATTCTATACTCGAAGACGACCGTCATTATGAATAACAAAATGTAACCGCCACTTCTACTCCAGCAGTTTCTTTTCTTGCGCTTCCCGGCAGTTAATCTCCCTTCCGTTTACTTGGTTCCCTGATAAATGCAATTTTCAAAAATTTGAATGCAACGCCAATCGCCATCTTCTGTTGTCTTGAACCTTGTACTCTTTTTTTCCTTTCTTCAATGATCTCCTACACCCACTCTTTCCTCTGACTTTCACTCTTCGTAATACTCTGCGTGCTAATGGCACTCCTGCCTTGCTCGGGGTGAAACGCTTAAGAAAAATAGAGGACGAGAACAGATCCTACACTGTGATTAGGATTATTATTATGGGAACGCCAAACACTTCTAGATATTAATTCGCCTTTTCAATCGTTTTGGAACAAAATATGAGAGGATAGACTTAAAAAGATTTTATTTTCTTTCACTTAGCAAATTAATTCTATTAAAAAATAATTTTCCGGCAATTTAGCACCCTTAACCACAAAACATGACTCAGCCATGTTATGTTGATCGCAATAACATTTGTCTCCTCTTAAACAATCTTCCGGTTATATATATATATATATATATATATATATATATATATATATATGTATACTTTATTTTAGGATATTGCATCAAAAAATGTAAAAAAAAAAACGCTACACATATGCAATCAAGTTTCGATGCGTATTAACACATATCTTCATATTATATATATATATAATATATTATGTTTGAGGCTATGTGTGTGTGTATACATATATATATAACGCTACAAATATATATAAAATTCTACATATATGTAAAAAATCTCATCATTATAACACATCTATTCATTATAAAATATCAGATCATTATATATATAACGCTATATATATATATATATATATATATATATATATAAAATTATATATATATATATATATATATATATAACGCTACACAAATGCATAGGGCATCTCATCATTACATATATATATATACATATATATATAAAACGTTACATATATATATAAAAAAACTTATCATTATAACACATCTATTCAATATAGATCATCTGATCATTATATATATATATATATATATAACGCTACTTTATATATATATGTATATATATATATAATGGACACTCTCCCGTCGGTTTCGACGTATGAGGATCTGACAGTTTAGTTGTTTCAGTTATGAAATTTTGTGCGATAATCTTAAGTGGCATTTAAGACCCGCTAGTGATTCACAAAGGAGGCCACATATGGGGCAAGAGGGAGGATTGTGGGATGAGATCACTCTTAGGTTGGCTGACCTTTTAGATCTTGCTCTCGCTTCTTGTAGACGATTCAGACAAACAGATTGAAAACTGCTGAGTCCACTGAAACACGTTGATCTCCATTCTACCCGCTCCAAGGCTAAGCGCTCGGAGGGTGTTATGACGTATATTGACAGCTGACAAGTTGCTCTTTGTATCTTAGCCATGGGCGTCCTACATTCCTGTAGCCCTGATCTAACTGGCTGTACATTAGGATCTTGGGTATATATATATATATATATATATATATATATATATATATATATATATATATGTCATACTTATTATAAAACCCAGGTTGAGTGTGTGTGTGTGTGTGTGTGTGTGTGTGTGTGTGTGTCTGTACGTTTATATATTGGATCGGATTTCCTACATTTTTCGACCGATTTCAACAAAACTTCACAGGACTACGTAAAATTACCTTGCGGTGCTTCTGACAGCGCCAAAAATTGGAAAACACAATTGTTTTTGCACGAAATCAATTTGAAAACACAATTAAGAGGCATCGCCAGAATGAAAGGGGGACAACTCATATCGAGTTATACTTATTATAAAACCCAGGTTGTGTGTGTGTGTGTGTGTGTGTGTGTGTGTGTGTGTGTGTGTGTGTGTGTGTGTGTGTGTGTTCGTTTATATATGGGATCGGATTTCCTACATTTTTCAACCGATTTCAACAAAACTTCACTTTTTTTTGGCAGGTAGTGTTTCTTATTGTCTTACACATTTTTTTCTTTATTTTTACATTCAGAATGCTTTAAAAAATTTGATTTACAAGACAATTGTTTATAATAAAATTCTATTCAATCGGTAGACTCATAACGATTGAAAACAATGTTTTTGTTTGAGTTTGGGTTTGACCAATTCGTAAAAAAAAACAAACAAGCAAAACTAATTAAGACATGCGTGTCCGTCAACCTTAAACAATAATCTTTGTGAATTTTATTTTTCAGTCTTTATGATGGTCGATACTTGATCTATCTCTTATTGTTACATCCCGGGCAACGCCGGGCTCTACTACTAGTATATATATATATATATATATATATATATATATATATATATATATATATATATATATATATATATATATATATATATATTACAACAATTGTTATTTTTGTTGTTAGCCGTTTGTTTTCTATTTAAAGTATTTACGTTGTTGCGTTGGTTCATCGACCCAAAGAGTGACTTGACCTAAAGAGTTGTGAGTTCAATACCTGACCACAGCAGAAGTGAACAAAAATTTGTAGTGTTGAGAAACTAAAGATAACTGAAACGGAGATACCCAGAAAAGGTATGGCACGTGGAATTAGAATATTCTACCCCCGTGGACTAAATAAAGGGTTCGGTTTAAAATTCCAACTATTATCACCTGAAGAAGGCAGGAGAATACAACGGTCGAAACGTTGTGAATATAGCAATAAAGATGAGGACAACAGTCCGAACAAGGTAAATAGTGTAAATTGTCAGAATCTTTCTTTTTCTTTTTTTGCAAGTAATAATGTCTGTATTTCTGAGATATGGTATTTACACTATTTACATTGTTCGGAGAGGAAATTGTGGAGAGCCACGATCGCCTAAGTCTAGACACAGCACATAGAAAACGATATTTGCTAATTTGTTAATTTCACATTTTTACACGTTCATTCATAATTGCAAATGTTTAATTGCAATTTATTAATTGATAATTATCATTAGCCCACCAACCGGGCCTGCTTACAGAGTGTTGGCTTTTTAACACTTCAGCCCCAGTTTATTTGGGTCCCTCTCATCTAAACAAAAAACGTATATATTCTTTGTCCTTCATTTTTGCTCTGATGAAAAAGTACCGATAAAGTGGTATTGAAGTCCTACCAAGCATGACTCCGTAAGCAGAAAGAGCGATTGGTAGGATTAGTGGTAATTAGTATTTAATTGTGTATATAGGTTGTCCCACCATAAATGGACTCACGCTTTGGATGAATGCAATATATATTAACTACTAATTGTAAGTTTTTATTGTAAATTCTTACTCATGAATTTCTAATTGATTATTGTAATTTTTTTATTGTAAATTGTTACTTATGAATTGCTTATTGCTTATTGTAATTTTTATTGTAAATTGTTACTTATGAATTGTTAATTGCTTATTGTAATTTTTTATTGTATATAGTAACTTATAAATTGTTAATTTCTGATTGTAATTTTTATTGTAAATTGTTACTTATGAATTGCTTATTGTAATTTTTATTGTAAATTGTTACTTATGAATTGCTTATTGTTTATTGTAATTTTTATTGTAAATTGTTACTTATGAATTGTTAATTGCTTATTGTAATTTTTTATTGTAAATAGTAACTTATAAATTGTTAATTTCTGATTGTAATTTTTATTGTAAATTGTTACTCATGAATTGCTAATTGCTTAATGTAATTTTTATTGTAAATTGTTGCTTATGAATTGTTAATTGCTTAATGTAATTTTTTATTATAATAGTAACTTATAAATTGTTAATTTCTGATTGTAATTTTTATTTGAAATTGTTATTCATGAATTGCTAATTGCTTAATGTAATTTTATTGTAAATTGTTGCTTATGAATTGCTAATTTCTGATTGTAATTTTTATTGTAAATATTTACTCATGAATTGCTAATTGCTTAATGTAATTTTTATTGTAAATTGTTGCTTATGAATTGCTTATTGTAATTTTTATTATAAATTCTTAGTCATGAATGGTTAATTTTTTTATTGTAATTTTTTATTGTAAATTGTTAATCATGAATTGCTAATTGCTTATTGTAATTTTTCATTATAAATTGTTATTATGAATTGTTAATTGCTGGTTGTAATTTTTTATTGTAAATTATATCGGAAATAATGAAGTATAGATTTACGTTAGTGGATCGGCGATGTCCCTAAAGCGCGAACGTCTTATTCTCCTCCGCTTTAGTTGCCTCCCATTTGGATTGGCGGAAGAGGTGACGGCAGAGGTCATTTACGTACCCTGCGTGATACACGCTTAGGTGATCATGTATCTTTCGATACATGACTGATGAGGCAGATTTTTGCCCGCAATAGGTTGCAGTAGGCCAGTTGCCATCCAAGGCTATAGAGGGCTGAGTTATGCTATAAAATTCCCTTCTCGAGAGCTTTTTGGCCGACAGCGAAACAAATTGGTATTATTGTTTCTGTCTGTGATTACTGTGTGTACCTGACCCTAGCGGAGTGCGTCGCAAAAGGAGGGTGTGTTCTTTGCAACCCGGTCATTTGCCAAATATCTCCACACTGGCCTTTTCAGTCGAATTTATTTTCGACAATTATTACTTATAAATTGTTAATTGCTAATTGTAATTTTTATTGTGAATTTTTACTTATAAATTGTTAATTGCCGTAATTTATAAGTAAAAATTCATAATAAAATTTTCTATCTTTATTTTACATTTAAAAATTAAAAATTAAAAAAATTTACAATAAAAAAGTTTTTCCTGTGAAGTAATTGGATGCAGCTGGGTTCCCTTCGCAAATCGAACCCGTAGGCCTCGACCGCGGTGATGGAAAGCGGCCGGATGGCATTACCATTTTCCCTTTTAAAATGGGGAAGTCGTTGGTTTGGGATGCGACCTGTGTGGATACATTTTCGACCCGTAATTTGATCAGATCCGCGGTTGAGCCGGGGTCCGTCGCCCCGGGACGCAGAGATTAAAAAAAAAAAAAAATAGTTAAATATTCTTCTCTTGCTGATAGATTTTTTTTTTTTTTTACTCCTGTGGCAGTGGAGACTTCTGGGGTTATTGACCCTCGTTCGATGGCGTTCCTTCGGAGGATTGGCGCGATTGCGTCTCGATTAAGGGACGAGCCTCGCGAAACGGAGTGGCTCTTGCAGTGTGTCTCACTGACGATTGTCCGAGGTAATGCTTTCTCCATCATTTGCGGCTGGCAGAGGATAGCAAAAAAAAAAAAAAAAAGAAAAATTGTTTATAGTTACTTTGTTCAAACGTTTTTTTCAATAAATAAATTTCTCATTAACCAGTTTAAAAAAAAATGCTGTAATTTTTTATTGTAAATTGTTACTTATAAATCGTGTTTAATATTTTTTGTAAATTCTCAAGAACAAAAACAATTTTATAAATTCACTTTCATCATGTGTTTAGGTTTTATTCGTATTCTTACTTTTAAAAAAATAAAAAAAATACCGAAAAACGCCGTTCTGTGTAAGACGATAAACTACATCCGATCTGATTTTACCAGGAGGTTTTGAGAACCGTGGAACTACCTCTTAATTGATGGTGTTCCCAGGTCCACCCTGACCCGGTGTAGTAGCGCCTGTTAGGGTTTCAGCTATGGACAAATAGTTAACTCCCAAACTGGGGTCAAAATACTATGAAAGTGTAAAAATAGGTTTTAATACCAGCAATACATGTTTGCTGTTTGTAAAAAATTATTGCTAGCAATAAATTTTTGAAGAAAAAATTGTTGACACCAGTACATTTTTGGAAAAAAAATTCTACCAGCAATACATTTTTGAAAAATAAAAAAAATTACCAGCAATAAAAATCTTGTCGGCATTAAATAACCCATTGAGGTGTTGATATGCGGTAAAACAAACCAAACCAAACCAAACCAAGCCGAAAAGCGAAGGTAACTAGAAATACGGTGTCAACCGTCTTTTTGACATAACGTTTCATTGTAGGCACGTTTATTCATGTCCACCGTTTTTTATTATTTTAATTGCCTTTTAAACTTTAGGAGTCACTTTTTTTTTCTTCTTTTTTTTTTTTTTTTTTTTTTGTAGGGAGGCACGTACATAAATTCAATGGGCGTCCCTAAAGTAATCTACGATAGAATTTAAATAATGCGTTCGACTTAATAAAGATATTTTGCATGCAATAATTTTATAGCGACTTTGAAATACGCATCACACTCACACACATGTATATATATATATATATATATATATATATATATATATATATATATATATATATATATATAGTTATTTTCTAAGTGTAGCTGAGATGTGGCACAAGGCCGAAAGTATGGGGCACCTAGTGAGGATCGAACTCACTTTTTAGTTGTAACTGATCTAGCGAGATAAGGTTGCTAACCATTACATCACGCCGAGGTGCATATATATATATATATATATATATATATATAGAGAGAGAGAGAGAGAGAGAGAGATTATATTATATATATATATATATATATATATATATATATATATATATATATATATATATATATATATATATATATATATTATATATAGTGTGTGCTAATTACCCGCGGATAATGGCGAGCTGAACAGAAGACCGCACGTCTCCTTAACTCCATTTGCGATCAAATCGTAGAGTGAAGCCCCAGGGAGAGCTTTATAGCAAGCAACATAGCGACAAATGTGCAATTTCCGCTTCCTGCTTTTAGTTGTTTTATTTTTAGTTTTATTTTATCTTATTTTTATTTTGGTTTATTTCTTCTTTTTTTTTTTCTAGAATTTCTTTCGTTTCCAGCTGAATTCGAATTCTGGAAGCACATTTAAACGTCACGTCCGACTAGCTTTGAATAATGGCCCTTATTTATTAGTCTACATGGCTGAGTGTTTAGAACGTTAGCTTCTCTGACCCTGAGCTCCAGGTTCGAATCCCACCATGGTCGATTTGTGACGGAGTTGATGCTACAGGTCTGTTTGGCAGCGATATCCAGCGTGTGACAATTTTGGGAAGTGCATGTGTTGTGATGTGTGGTCTGGCAAGATACAGCGATTAATTCGACAGAGTCAGTCGTGATAGTAATATTTAATGCTCAGCTAGACAAGTCACTGCAATAGTTTTACCGTAATTCCCCATGTATAATACGTCCTCATCCATAATACGCACCCATAAAATTGTGCTGAAAGTGTGGGAAAATGCTTCTATTCACGCATAATACGCACCCCTTGTTTGGTAATCAAACCCTATAAATTGTACCGCTCCATTTCAAGCTGTAATTGAAGATATTTATCAAAATTTCCGATCATCACGATATTGAGTCCCCCCCCACGAGGGTGTCATGTGGCACAAGGCCTTTTTAACGTGGGCAATTCCCAAGCCCATTTGAACCCGTATAAACGGGTTCAGGGCCGGTTTTACCTCCCCGAAGGAGACTCCGCCCTTCGGCGTAGCCTCCTTCGAGTTCCTCCCGCCCGTAGGAAGAGAGTTCGAACCGAGCAGTCGGTTCAAAAGTGAACTACTGACTCACAATTTCCGATCATCACGATTCTAAAAGGAAACGGAAATACCTATATTGTGTCTACTGCGCAGACTCATTAAACTTGTTTTGTTCGATAAAATGTGCAATCTACAGGATCTGTATGTAGTTTTTCACAAAAAATGGTTTTAAACATAGAATAATATTATTCTAATTTAGTTTTATGATAATTCTTATTTTATTTTACATTTCTAAGTATTGTTAGGTACATATGATTGTATTTGACATCCTTATGGGGTCACAATCGCCGAATGTTAGTGTCAAATTGTCGTATGTTTGTGGTGAGTAGTCATTTCGCAACTGAAATCGACCTATGAAACGGCAATTTTTGTACCCGTGCATAATACGCAGCTCTAATTTTGATTTTTTTTTTTAGAAAAAAATGCGTATTATACATGAGGAATTATGGTATCTTCTTTCCTTGCCAAACAGTAACCCAAGACTACTTATCATGAATGAATCAGTCTATTCATGATCGTAAGGAGGATAACTGGCTCTTACCACAACATGAAAACCGAACCAGAGGTTGACCAAAGTTTTTTGAATGAAAGTAGGTAGACAGAACTATTCAAAAAGCAGTCAATGACTGTGCTAACATAAAGTAGCAAGTCATCGTGACCGAGTGTTTGAGCGTACTAGAACGAGAACGCAGCGTCGTAATAGAATTCCAGATGGAAATCATTACACACACTTTCGAACAAATAGCCTTAGATGTAAAGCTATGGATTCATCTAGTCACCCCAAGCTATGGGTTAAATAGTAGAGTAGACTGGACTCTATAGACGTGGTCGGCAACCAATATAGGACAGCTACGAATTAAAAAACACTATGAGTTCCTAACGCGGCCACAAAGTGAGAGATCAGTTTCCATATTGCTTGTAATATAGAATTGACCCCCATTTTATATACACGTTATAGTTTCTTGGTTGTCTATCAGATTCTGATTACATATGACTCCACCTCTTCTCCCCCATGCTATGGGTTAATGAGTGAGGCTTGTAGTCAGTAAATCATTACTGTCTCAAAAGAAATGTTTTACAATCTATAAATATTTTCTGACTTTAAATAGCCTGAAAAGGGTTGATAAGCTGTAAAAAATGAATCGATCTGTATGAGAATCAATTTACAATGAATATGCATAGCAAACCGGTCAACCCTATGAGCTTTGATTAAATTTTAAAATAATAATAATAAAGCCTTCAAAAACAAATCAATCAAAACTCCCTTGGGAAAGATATGAAACTATCTATTCTGTCCTCAGCTATGGGTTAAATAGTAGGGTAGACTGAACTCTCTAGACTTGGTCGGCCGCCAGTATAGAACAACTCTGAATTGAAAAGCCTGTGTGTCCCCTAGAGGAGCACCAATTTGAAGCATTATAATGTGCCGTGTCAATTCATGACGTTGGCGATCATGGCTCTCCACAATTTCCTGTCCTTTGCAGCTCTTAATAAATTTTGTCTTTTTTGTCATCTCTCCTAAACCTTGTTACGTCATCCATTTACTCAAGCTCATTCTTCTTCTTTGTCCTGTGTCCCTTCAGGACGTAGGCGATCATGGCTCTCCACAATTTCCTGCCCTTTGTAACACTTAATAAACTTTGTCTTTTTGTTATTTCTCCTAAACCATGTTCCGCCATCCATTTACCTAAGCTCATTGTTCTTCTATGTGCCATGTCCCTTCAGGACGTTGGTGATGATGGCTCTCCACAATTTCCTATCCTTTGTAGCTCTTAATAAATGTTGTCTTTTTGTTATCTCCCCTAAACCTTGTTCCACCATCCATTTACTCAAGCTCATTCTTCTTCTTCTATGTAATGTGTCCCTTCCTGACGTTAGTGATCATGGCTCTCCACAATTTCCTGTCCTTTGTAGATCTTAAACTTTTTCTTATCTCTCCTAAACCTTGTTCCACCATCCATGTACACTTTGACTAAAAAAGAAACAACGTTACAGCAGCCTTTTCTTCCCCGAATCTGAACAGTGTCCTCAATTCCGAACATCTCGGATATTCGTTTTAGAAGTTGTACTGTATTGACAAGTCAAATTAGGCCAACTTCCGGATTCGCAAAGTGACCAGCGGTAGAGGCATTTCAATAATCCCCGCCCTTAACCCAGTCCGTATTCTAAACAACAAGGCGAACAAAACTCGAAGACATTTTTTTACTTTTCTACCGGTTGCCAGGAGAAATTTGAAATACGAAAAAAAAGAAAGGAAAAACTCGTCAAAACTCCACCCCCAAACTAACAAGCTCAAGAAGAAAAATTCTAATATCCGGTGAGAATTTAAAGACAAGGGAAGAAGCAGCTATCAAATTGATGTTACAATATGTGGACAAGTGGTGATCAAATACCAGATAAACTGTTAACAAAATGGTCAATCATGATAAACCTGCCAGTCAGCCGGTGAATACGTATAAACGCAGCTTGACCATGGAATGTGTTTGTCCTGTAATTTGATCCCAGCGTCTTGGCTACCTCCGACCAGCGGATGAAGACTGTTCACGAGGCATGCAGGAGAAATGCCGCCGAGAGGGGCTCGGGTTAACCTACAAAAGTCACGAAAGGTCGAATGAAAGCGAACTTATGATTAATCAGATGACATGCGGAAAATAAAACGCTAAACATGTATATCTATACACGCAAATAACTTGAAACTGACATGGAGGTGCCGAAAAGTACTCGGTCTGACCACAATGACCTTCAGATAAATAAATAAATGAAACTGAAATAACTTAAAAGAAAGAAAAAAAAATGTCATTTGGTTTTATGTCAAGAAGCGACTCAGATAATTTCCGCTTTTCTTTGTCTATTTTATTCCTTTAAAAATAAAATGACAAATTTGCAATGACTTGTCGCTTCCCAAGCGGCTCTTCGATTCGTTTTGTGTGACATTCTGCAGGTTTTAAGGAGAAAACGTTTTCGATGAACTCTTCAGAGAGAGTGATAGATAAACAGAATGAGAATGAGAGAGAGAGAGAGAAAGCGGGAGTGAGATGAACAGACTAAGAATAAGAGAGAGGGGGAGATGAACAGACTGAGAATGAGAGAGAGTGGGGAGATGAACAGACTGAGAATGAGAGAGAGGAGGGAGATGAACAGACTGAGAATGAGAGAGAGGAGGGAGATGAACAGACTGAGAATGAGAGAGGGGTGGAAAGGAATAGACTGAGAATGAGAGCGAGAGAGAGAGAAAGAGGGAGGGAGATGAACACAGAATGAGAGACAGAGACAGAGAGAGAGAGAGAGAGATCATATTGAAACGTTAAGAGATTGAAATATAGATATGAATCGAAAGAAATGTAGAGAGAAAAGTGAAAGAGCTCAGGCAAATAGATAGATAGATAGATAGATAGATAGATAGACAGACAGACAGAATTAGTGAATGAATCCATCCATCCATATAGAACAGACTGAGAATAAGAGAGAGAGAGAGAGGGAGATCAACAGACTGAGAATAAGAGAGAGTGGAGGGGGGAGATCAACAGACTGAGAATAAAAGAGAGAGAGAGGGGGGAGATGAACAGACCGAGAATAAGAGAGAGTGGAGGGGGGAGATCAGCAGACTGAGAATGAGAGAGAGAGAGAGGGGAGATGAAAGAGAATGAAAGAAAGAGAAATAAATAGTGACCATAGTGAGACGTGAAGAGATTGAAATAAATACAAAGAGATGTAGATAGAAATTGAAAGAGTTCAGATATAGAGATAGATACTGAACAGACGGAGATTAATAAATATATAGATAGATAGGAACAGAATAGACAGATATGTCCGATAAATTTCATAGAAAATATGTGACCTCCGACAGGATTCGAACTTGTATCCTACACGGAGCAATCATTTGGCCTGACGTGCTAAACCATTTATCTACAGAGGAAGCTCCTGGTTAGCAAAGACAAATTGCTGTTTTGGTTTTTTGTTTTAATGGGAAAATTGTTGTTTAAAAACAGTAATTTGACTTTACCAACTGAATAGTATAGCACATCAGGCTAAATGACGATTTCGTATAGGATACTGGTTAGATTCCTCTCGGAGGACACATATTATCTATGAAATTACTCGCACATTCAGGCCGATAGATGTAGTTAATACTGTTTATTATAAACAGAGCATTTACTTAAATGTTTGCATCTATAAAAATAACGTATAAACAGAAAATATATTAAAATAATTGCCGGACTTAGTGCATTTCATAATATATATATATATATATATATATATATATATATATATATATGTGTGTGTGTGTGTGTGTGTGTGTGTGTGTGTGTGTGTGTGTGCAAGTTTCATTAAATATAACAGACAAGGTGCTTTGATTTTTTATATAAGTTTCTATATAATTTCTTATGTGATGTTATAATTTTTTCTTTTCAGTAGATAAATTATATAAAAACTGTCCAAATTTTATATTTTTCCGAGCGCTTTCGGCTATACATTTAACCATTTTCAAGGATGAAATGTATGTATTTATATAATGTTTCATTTTCAAAACAGGGTCAACATATTGGGTTCCGTCTTCACATAAATACATATATACAACAACCTATTTCCCGTTCACAGTTAATATATTTCATCCTTGAAAATGGCTAAATGTATAGCCGAAAGCAAAATGCAACATTTGGACATGGTTTGTATAATTTATTTACGGAAAAGAAAAAATTATAAGATCATATGAGAAATTATATAAAAAAATTTATCAAAGCACCTTGTCTGTCATTTTAATGAAAACTGCATGAAAGAAGGATTGCTGTCTAAATACACAAACACACACACAAACACACACACACACACATATATATATATATATATAATAATGGACTCTCCCGTCGATTTCGACGTATGAGGATCTGACAGTTTATTGATTCAGTTATGAAAGTTTGTGCGATAATCTTAAATGGCATTTAAGACCCGCTAGTGATTTACAAAGGTGGCCACATATGGAGCAAAAGTGAGGATTGTGAGATGAGATCACTGTTAGATTGGCTGACCTTTTAGATCTTGCTCTCGCTTCTTGAAGATGATTCAGGCAAGCAGATTGAAAATTGCTGAGTCCACTAAAACACGTTGATCTCCATTCTACCCTCTCCAAGGCTAAGGCTCAAAGGTGTTATGTGGCATATTGATTGCTGACAATATACCACACACACACACACACACACACACACATATATATATATATATATATATATATATATATATATATATATATATATATATTCATGAAATAAATGACAAGAAGAAAAGCTTTTATATCAGCGCGTTTCCTACCTTGAACGTTATCAAGCCAATTGTAGAAATTTTATTCACGAAGAACTATAAGGTTCCAATTTTGAATTAGAAAACACCCTGAAATAATCTAAAAACTTAGTTGCATGATAGAAAGTTAAACTATGGAGGACTCTAAGGGATATAATTTTTCAGCATTTTAAATGAAATTTAATCAATGTTGCTTTTATTGATTTTTTTACGTACCTATTTATTCATTTTGTTTCTTTATTTAATTTATATATTTTTAAAGTCTATCAGTTAACCGTTTTCTAAATTCATTTATGGTCATCCATACATACGTTGGCTTGAGAAAGAGGTATTTCTTTTAAGAAAGAAGATATGAGTGTCTAAAGCCCTCCCTCGAGGAGTTTATAATACATTATTTATTTTCTCTCAGTTGCGTCTCTGTCTTTGGGCAGAGTGCACTGAGGAAAATGATACCGAGAGATGTCCAGCCCTGGGGAACAGCTGCCCTAGGCCGCGCTCTTTCATTGCACCAGACAGAGGGATCAGTGCCCACACGGGGCCAGCGCAACCGTCACGGACGAAGAAGAATGCAGGAAGAGGGATCTGAAAGAGAAGTTAAAAGGCAAAAGTGACAATGGCCGCTTCAAGGTCAGTTTGTTGGGAACACCAAGCTGCGGGCAATTTCTGTTCCTGGCCCGGGTGTATGCCCTCGGGTGCCCACCTAAAAAAAAACCTTGTGTCACAACTCGTCTTAGTGGGGAGACAGAGTAAATACCTAGAAAAAAATCAAGTGTGTAAATTAACATTCTGGCATGAGCCAGTTACTGCACTTTTGAGAACCTTTCGTCTAAATTAGTTTCCTAAGTACAATATTATTTTACATCGAAGATATGGTTGAAATCATTTCTGTAACAGATGCATTGGATGAATAACTAAGATTATTCTTAGGTTCATAAATACATTGTATTTGTTTCTGGAATTTTTCGCGTTATATTGTAAAGACCAGGGGCTAGAATTTATCTTATTAATGCTATAGATTAATGTTATATTCCGTGCTAAGGGAATAAATACTTAACACCAGGTGGATAATAGAAGAAAGTTTTATTGTACACAACCAGTACAATATGAAATACGGTACAGTTATAGACACAGGTCAATCTAGTAGTTAGTGTCACGAATTGGAAGCTCGGACGTGCTTACGTCGTCTCTCTCTCACTCTCTCTCGCTCTTAATATCTAACAGCCCCCACCCTCCCAACGACGGATATATGTGGCACAAGGCAGATTTTACCATGGGTTCTCCGAGCCCGAAGCTCGGCGAAAAATATTCCCCTAGAACTCACATAACCTCCCCAGACGAAACTTTGCCCTCCAGCAAAAACTCGTCCGGGTTCTTCTCTGCTCAAGGCAAAGAGTTCGACAGTGAAGAACAGGAGAGAGAGCATTATTCTCTCTCTCTCTCTCTCTCTCTCTCTCTCTCTCTCTCTCTTGTAGACAGTTGAATTTATAGGTACTTACTACCTATAGTGTAATCATTCATGGGGGGAGGTGTCTGGTTATTCCATTAAATTAATTAACAATTATTTTTATTATGGTTATATATGTTTCATATCCATAATAGTTTGGGATATAGTTGTAATTAACTTAGTATTAAGATTGCATATAGAATTTTGAATAGAAGATTCCATGTTTTATAATTAATGGAAAAGAAGGAGATGTAGGCCATATCAGCATTGAAGATTGTGTAGCCAGTGAACGTAGATCATTTGGCTTGTACCTGGTAAATAGCGAAGCAACACTCCTAAAATATGTGGCGAAATCTGAACCCTTGTTAAAGAGAGCATTACGGACAAAGAAGAATGCAGGAAGAGGGAATTGAAAGAGAAGTTAAAAGGCAAAAGTGACAATGGCCGCTTCAAGGACAGTTTGTGAGAAACACCAAGGCTATTAAGACAAGAGATGTGTGGGATTGGTTGACGAGAGGGGAACTGAAATGGGAGATTGAAAAACTACTGAGAGCCACTCAAAACCAAGCCCTGGGCTGTAAGTTTCATCAGAAAATAGAGATAATAATAATAATAATAATAATACTGCTACTACTACTAATAATAATAATAATAATGGAGTCAGAAATAGTCTTTGGAAATTTATATGAAATAAGCTTTGGAGTAAAGGTGTGTAAAAAATGAAAATACTTTTGATACACACCAATATATAAAAATAATAGTACTATATGGATGGATGTGTGTTCATTCATTAATTCTATCTATCTATCTATCTATCTATCACTCTGTTCATATCTATCTTAGCCTGTTCATATCTATCTATCTATCTATCTATCTATCTATCTATCTATCTGTCTGTCTATCTATCTATCTTTTCCATGTCTCTATCAATCTATTTATGTAATTCTGTTCTATCTATATATCTATTTATCCATGTCTGTTCATATCTATCTATCTATCAATTCATATTTATCTCATTCTGCGTCTCTATGTATCTATCTATCTATCTATGTCTTTCTGTACATCTATCTATCCATCAATCTATCAGTTCTTATCTATCTATCTATCTATCTATCTATCTATCTATCTATCAGTTCTTATCTATGTATCAGTTCATATCTATCTATCTATCTATCTATCTATCTATCTATGTCTTTCTGTGGTATTGTTTATGTACACGGTGAAATCCGAAAAGAAAGCCTCACGGACGAAGGATAATGCAGGAAGAGAGAACTGAAAGAGAAATTGAAAGCAAACAGTTTGAGAGGAACACCAAGACCATTAAGACAGGAGTTGTGTGGCGTTGGCTGTCGGGAGGCTATGTGAAAGGCGAGACTGGGGGCTTACTTATTGATAACCGCCCAATATTAATCCATGAATCCTATTTTTATCCTGAAGACCATCTATCACCAAATGGATTCGGACAAGTACAGGCTACGCGGCTTGGGGTTGGAAAATGTCATCTATCATCATTAGCTCTTCTAGAACGCAGGCGCAGAAAAAACTTTCGATCATTGCACTTTTCGACCATCTTCAGGCATCTGTCCTAATCAGTAACCTTTTCGTATTTTTGAACCGCACCAGGAGACAATCGGCCTGCTGGATTAGTAAATTGGTTAGAACATATCACAGTCCCTTGAACTTGAGTGTTCAAACCCTCAGTCGGGTAGCGCAGGCGTGTCATACATTCTAGTTAGCAATAGGTACAAAAAATCGCTGTCACTTGAAGCCTTTGCTCGTACAAAACAAATAATAATAATAATAATAATGGATCACTGAAAGTATTACATATCTCCTGCAAAAAAATGGGTGAAATAGATGATCCGAAAAATTATAGACCAATAACATGTCTTCCCACCACGTATAAATTGATCACGTCTGTCCTGACGAACCGTACTTACTCTTCTTTCGAAGCAAACAACATTCTTCCACTGGAACAGAAGTAATGCCGGAGTGGTTCATATGGTTGCAAAGTTCAACTATTGATAAACAAAATGATCCTGGAAAATTGCAGGAAAAAATGTAGAAATCTCAGCAGAGCATGGATAGCTTACCGTAAAGCCTTTGATAGTGTGCCACACTCTTGGATCCTTAAGATTTTTGTAATGTACAAAGTCTCTTTGGTGGTAGTAAATTTTCTTATGGGAATGTGGAAGTTTTAAGAAGAGGAGTTAAAAAATTTTCTCTCTGTAAAATTTTAATCACCACTTTCACCTTTAGGCCTTTCCTGTTCTTCTTTCTTCTATTACACCCCTCTCTAAAGCTTTCATACATTTCAACCTTGTTTCCCACCCCCACACATACACTCTCACTAAAATTTTGTTTTTTTATACCCGGAGTTATATTTTCCGATTTCTTTTTGAATTTGTAGGTCTGATGAATTGGACCGTGATTACAATTCCAATGTAATAAATTATAACCATGGAGTATTAGTGTTTGAGCTATTTTATATATATATATATATATATGTGTGTGTGTGTGTGTGTGTGTGTGTGTGTGTGTGTGTGTGTGTGTGTGTGTGTAAAAATATATAGAAAATAAGAAGGAACTCGTTAGGTAAATAATCCAAAGTTCTTTAGTGTTTTTGTTATTATTTTTAAAAAAAAAAATAGTGCTCGATACAAAAGTAGAGCATAAATATAATTATTTATTTAAAAATATGATTCCAACACGCTACATAAGAGTTTTCATGTTTCAAAACAAGAGCCGAAAACTGATATATATATATATATATATATATATATATATATATATATATATATATATATATATATATATATATATATATATATATATATGAAGAAATATAGTTTTAGGGTGTGCTATATTTATGGGATAAAGTGCTCATTATCGGAGATAGAGTGTATGTAAATATAAATATAAAAGTGAACATTGAAGTCGACACTTAGAGGCGACAGGCTGTTTCATAGACGCAATCGTCAGGCGTGACGATTGCGTCAAGCATGAAACAGCATATATATATATATATATATATATATGTGTGTGTGTGTGTGTATATAATAAAAGCGAATGTCAGCGTGTCACTAGTCGCTAAACGAGCTGGTCGCTAAACGAGCCGGTCGCTAAGTGAGAACGTGTACCTGACCACTGTTTCAGGTATTCTCCATCAAAAAATATACATATGTATCATAAGCTTATTAGACAATAAATTCTAAATAAAGAGGACTGCTATTTTTTTATGTTATGAGATTTTATAGATGGTCGTAATTTCAGGTAGTTAATAGTAAAGTCGTTAAGTGAGGAGTGTCTGTCATAATAATAATATTCGATTAAAAATCTCGTAAAACTTGTTTAGTCAGGTCTCACGCCCAAACAGAAACAATGAGCTTACTAACTATTGTCCCACTCGGAGACACCTTAAAATTAGACTGGCATAAGGCCACAACCTTTGAGTATCTTAGTAAGTATAAAAATCCTTCCAGTAGCAATGAGCTGCTAGGTTAGCTAGTACATATTTCTCTCATGGTGTGGGAGCGACTGGTTAAAATAGAACAAACTACAGTAGTAATATGATGCAAGACACTCATTCTAACCATGTCTACAATTTGAGGTGTCCAAAGCTGAACTTAGTTTGGCACAAGGCTAAAAGCACTGAGCGCCTGGTGATAAGCGTAGACACTACTGTGCAAGACATTCATTCTAACCATATCTACAATTTGAGGTCCCCAAAGCTGAACTTAGTTTGGCACAAGGCTAAAAGGACTGAGCGCCCGGTGATAAGCGTAGACACTACTGTGCAAGACATTCATTCTAACCATATCTACAATTTGAGGTGCCCATAGCTGAACTTAGTTTGGCACAAGGCTAAAAGTAATGAGCACCTGGTGATAAGCGTAGACACGACTGTGCTAGACATTCATTCTAACCATATCTACAATTTGAGGTGCCCAAAGCTGAACTTAGTTTGGCACAAGGCTAAAAGCACTGAGCGCCTGGTGATAAGCGTAGACACTACTGTGCAAGACATTCATTCTAACCATATCTACAATTTGAGGTCCCCAAAGCTGAACTTAGTTTTGGCACAAGGCTAAAAGCACTGAGCGCCTGGTGATAAGCGTAGACACTACTGTGCAAGACAATCATTCTAACCATATCTACAATTTGAGGTCCCCAAAGCTGAACTTAGTTTGGCACAAGGCTAAAAGCACTGAGCGCCTGGTGATAAGCGTAGACACTACTGTGCAAGACATTCATTCTAACCATATCTACAATTTGAGGTCCCCAAAGCTGAACTTAGTTTGGCACAAGGCTAAAAGCACTGAGCGCCTGGTGATAAGCGTAGATACTACTGTGCAAGACATTCATTCTAACCATATCTACAATTTGAGGTGTCCAAAGCTGAACTTAGTTTGGCACAAGGTTAAAAACAATGAGCGCCTGAAGATAATCAAACTCTCTACAGTGGTAATATCATGCAAGACACTTATTCTATGTCTACAATTTGAGGTAACCTAAGCTGAATTTAGTCTGGCACAAGGTTACACGTTTGGAGCTTCTGGTGATAATCGAACTTGCTACAGTCGAAATATGTCAAGCCTCGCTTTTTAACCATAGCTCCAGACGTATTAAACCGAACTTAGTCTGGCATAAGGTCAATAAAGCGGGCACGCACCTATAGCAGGTCGAACTCAATTTATTAATAATGAACGACCAGTCTAGTTTGCTAATTCCTGCGACAAGGGGCGGGGTTAGTCTGACTCTAAAAACTATTTTTTTATTTTTTTTTGTCAAAACCTTCTTTTCTTTCTGTTTCTCGTTCATTTTTTATCTTCTTTTAGCCTCTCTTTCTCTCTCTCTCTCTCTTCCTCGACATATATATATATAGCCGCCTTTTCTGTCATCTGTTTCTCTTTCACGTTCTTTCTTTCATTCAACTCGTGTTTCATATAATAAATGCTCTGTCGGGTGGTTCCACAGCTTGGATAACATGTTCTGCGCGTCATTCTGTTGTTGTGTGTGGGGGGTGGGGCTTTATGACCAGCAATATTAAAGACACTTTTACCGACATCAGTAGGAAAGAGAAAGAAATTGAGAGAGAAAGATAGAGAGAAAGAAAAAAGAAAAGGAAAACAAGTGTGTGAAGAGAGGCTGAGAATATCCTACGTTAAATATCTAAAGTGCAGACGACAGAAATTATGACGTCATCTATAAGACGACTGTATTTTGCAAGATCTAGAAATTCGTTCTTGATGGTGATGTTAGCAGTTATTTTTTTTTTAACTCACGTAGCAGAAATATTGCTGTGTCAGTGAAACATCTTTTTCTTTAAGTCTATATACGGAAGCAAAATTATATTGGCGTAAAAAAAAAATTAAAAAAAGAACAGAAATTTAAACATCCGGGAAGATACAGGCGACCCTTCAATCCTACACCGTACTTTTTATCCCCACTGGAATAATCTCAGATCGTTAATAAAAATGCTGTTCCATGGGAAAAATTGAAAAATAGCTTCTAACTTTGAATCTAGTCGGCCTAGTGGGAGCACTCCGCGATTTCAAAGGTAGGTAACAAAACTTGCTATGCGCAACAACTAGTCGATGACCAAGTGGGGTACGGCCCCGATCCACCGCCCATCAACAATGGCAACGACCCCTGTTTTCGTATATTTGGGCTCAGAATTTTTCAACATGGGCGACCTCCTCACGGAGATCAACAGAAGATATAGACTGGCTGCAGGTGTCATGGGAGACCTCTTGAGACTAGTATAACAACGTCGTCACATCTCCCAACATACCAAGTTCTGACTTTACAAAATCCACCGTCCTCTCAGCGCCACTATACCAGAGTACCGGCCAGCCGAACATCCTCCGCCCCGTCGCTAAGCGCAGTGTTCGCTGGTTTGGTCACGTCCTGCGATGACCTGGTGACTAACCTACCAGCATCATCTACCACTTTGACGTGTCATCTGCAAACTAGAGATGACTTCGTGGCAGATCACGCAACCTCTGGAAGGACGTCGTCCGCCAGGTATTCCGGCATATTAATTTGGCGTTGGAGAATGCTCCGACCGCCTGCCAAGACAGTGAAATCTGGAGGGACCAAATGGCTCTCGTGGGCTCAACGCCTTTATGGCGTGAGATTTAGCAGTAGCATAGGAGATAAGGGAGCGGAACACGAGTTAGGGGTAGCTTTGCGCAACACCCCAAGATACTACAAGAAATATTGACCTAAGTACTCGAATCATGTTCTTAAATAGACCCAGAAGATCTAAACTCTCATGTGGATGTCATCCATAGCATCCAACCCGTTCAGAAATGTTTAAACTGTTGGCTATAATAACGTGAGTCAGCTTCTTACATAGCTTCATCAAATCTAGACTGTCATGTGGATGTCATATATGACATCCAACCCTTTCAGAAATGACTAAACTATCAGAATAACTCGACATATTCTTATATAACTTCATCAAATCTAGACTGTCATGTGGATGTCACGCATGTCATCCAACCCTTTCAGAAATGTCTAAACTATCAGCTATAATAACTAGAGACAGATTCTTAAGTAGCCTCATCAAATCTAGACTGTTATGTGGATGTCACGTATGGCATCCAACCCGTTCAGAAATGTCTAATCTATCAGCTATATTAATCTTTCTTTTTCTTTTTTTTTTCAGATCAATGATTAAGAACGGCTTCAAGCAAATAAATGCTGTAGGTCTTAAAGAAGACAACCCTTCATCAGGTCTTTTAAACTGGCGCTATATAATCACAAACAAAAAGAAATTTTACCAAATAACAAAAACTCCATCACTTGAAGACTTCCAAAAGCAGCAACAACTAAATTGGACACCATGTGTAACAAGAACGGAAAATAAAGACATCCCACACGACCTTAAACAAAAGGTCAGGAAAAAAAAAACCATCAGTGTTAAAAAAAAAAAGCATAAAAATCAGTGAACTTGATAAGGTTATTTTATTGGAGATTATTTTATGAATTTTGAATCGATAATAACGCTAACTATTCAGCCAAGGCTTGGGGGCCACTCAAGGTAGAGGGTTACAATAAGGGGTAGTTTATATGGATAAGAAGGTAGATAACGGTTGACTCTAGACTTGAACAAGCTAAGATTGTAGTAATCAGGGAAGCATCCTCTTGGGAGTCGGTTCCATAGGGCAATGGTTCTCGGTAAGAAGCTGCTCGAATTAAACTTGCTTCTCGCCGATGGGACATTGATCGAATGTGGGTGATTTGCTACTATGTATGTGTCATGGCGGGTCCTAGCCGAAATGGTCTTATCTGGTGGAACAAGGAGATTCAGCCCGTCCAAGCACTTTCCACAGTAGTAGCGATAGAGCAGTGAGAGGTTCGCCATATTCCGCCTATGAGAGACACAGAGAGAGAGAGAGAGGTTGAAGGGTAGAAAATAATTGGAAGATGTTTTTTGTTTCTGGGTCTCATGGTCAGAATAAAACGTTCTAACCACTCAGCCACGTACGTATATATATATATATATATATATATATGTATATGTAGATAGATAGATAGATAGATAGATAGATAATAATAATAATAATAATAATAATAATAATAATAATAATAATAATATTAGTGGTAAATATACACATACTATTTTTATTTCCGGAGTTGTTTCATTTGGGTTTTTTCTGTTTTCTTTTGAATTCGGAGGTCTGATGAATTGGATCGTATTTACGATTCCAGTGGAATAAACTATGGCCATGGAATATTAGTGTTTAAGCCTTTTTGATATATATATATATATATATATATATATATATATATATATATATATATATATATATATATATATATATATATATATATATATATATATATATATTTTTAAGTTGTGCTATATTTATGGAGTAAAGTGCTCAATATCAGAGATTTGTTTACATTTGATACACCATGAGCAGTTGTGAATGTACGTGATGTACCTTGCCACCCGAACGATCATTTGTGGCCGAGCGGTAAGGCACGTCAGGCTATATAACGGTTCCGTATAGGATACAGGTTCGATTCCTGTCGAAGGACGAACATTTTCTATGAAAATTTCTTGGACATTCAGGCCGGTAAATGTTATTTAATACTGTTTATTATAAACAGAGCATTTACTTAAATATTTGTTTCTATAAAAAGAATGTTAAACATAAAAATGTATTTAAATAATTGTCGAACTTTGTCCATTTTATAATATATAATAATATGTATATAATAATATATATATATAATATAAATATATATATACATAATATATCTTTATGTATATATTATATATATAATATATATATCGATATATATATATATATATATATATATATATATATATATATATATATATGAGTGTGTGTGCGTCATTCGCAGACACTACTATCTCGCTGCGCCACAGCTCCCCATTGCCACCAGACATCTGAATGTCTCAAGCCAGGACTGTAACCAAACTGACCTGGTGTCAGTCAGAGTTTCTACCACAGAGCTATCTTCATTCGACAGAGTGAAACAGCTAAATCTAGCACATTGTTTTTACGAATGTAAACAAATGCCAATCAGCCGGAGTGCTCTATTCCTTTTACTGAAGAGCTTTTCATTAATGCAGATGGCTGTTTTTTATAGAATTAGCCTGTCACTGAACAGTACTCAATTGAAATATTATTTCAAAAGCTAATGTATCTCTACAGATTCGCGATACCTAAGGTTTAAAATAAATTTTTAAAAAATTAAACATTTTTTGAAGCTTTTATTTTACTTTTAATTTCAAGCTAATAGATTAAATTTAATATTTCCAATAAGCAAAATACTTTGCTGCATTTCAAAGCTAATTTAAATTGATTGAAGGAGGTTTTATTTTGAAATCAATAACATCACCGCCATATTAGCGCCATTTTTAGAATGCTATTTACATTATTCAGACTATTGTCCTCATCTTTGTTGCCATATTTATCACCCTTCAGTATCTGCCCATATTTCTGAGATGAGGTATTATGTACACTATTTACATTATTCAGACTATTGTCCTCATCTTTGTTGCCATATTTATTACCCTTCAGTATCTGTCTATATTTCTGAGAAGAGGTATTATGTACACTATTTACATTATTTGGACTATTGTCCTCATCTTTATCGCCATATTTATCACCCTTCATTATCTGTCTATATTTCTGAGATGAGGTATTATGTACACTATTTACATTATTCGGACTGTTGTCCTCATATTTGTCGCCATGTTTATCACCCTTCATTATCTATCTATATTTTTGAGATGAGGTATTATGTACACTATTTACTTATCCGGACTATTGTCCTCATATTTGTCGCCATGTTTATCACAACGTTTCGGCAGTTGTACGCTCCGGCCTTCTTCAGGTGATTGGAATGTCGAACTGAACCCTTTATTTTGCTCGCTGGTGTAAACTTTTCTAGTTCTTAGAATGGTAATGTAATTGTTCAGAATGTAATTCTCTTTATTCAAAATCTTTAAAAAATTCTTTATTTCTGGAATATTAGTTGATTTAAAGTTTAAACAATCTGATTTGAAACAAATATTACTTACTTTAGTTTTAGAATATTGCTAAAACACGAGTCAACATGATGAAAAAATGCCCCAAACTTAATAAAAAATAAAAAACGTCTCAAACTTAATAAAAACACTGATTTATCGTCAAAAATATTATTATTAAAATAAAGACCAAAGAATTTTTAGTTATTAAATTTTAATTAATTTTATTAAATTTAATTAGAATTATTTTTAATTGTTAAACTGATTTTCAATTATTAAATTTTATTAAGATTTATTACATTTTTTTTAGTTATTAAAGTTTAATTAAATTTATTAAATGATATTTTTTATCCTGAGTCGAAAATAGGAAGGTCAACATTGTGTGATATAAAATCTTCCAAAGAAACCAGCGTTCACACTGTTACAATGAACCAGAAAATAAAATAATATGATTGCGATGAAACCTGGACTGAAATTGAAAAATCTATTGAAAAGTTTGTCAGTTTTATGGAAAGAAAGCCAGCATTCAGCTATGACGATTGCAATAACGCACGCAGAGTTAAAAAAAAATGTCTTTCGTTTAAAAAAATTCAAAAACAAAAGCAAAACGAAATGCGGAAAAAGTTGAGAATGACATTAGAAGAGAAAGAATCATCAGGCAACAATGATTAAAAAATCCTCGTTACATTATTTGTTTTGCATACGTGGCATACTTAATTTAAATGAATTTTCTTTAACATTACATAATTTATTTCTTTTTCCTTAAAAGCCAATTCCGTTATATTTCACTCACCATTAGCTTATTTTGTTTACTATAAAACATTGAAAATAAATGTTAAACCTGATTCCAGTTCTTTTATTTTAATCTAAATATAACCTTTCATATCCCGACTTTGTAACCAATTCCTCACATCCGGAAGGCCTTCTTAGTCCGGCTGAGAGGGATTCTACTTTATTTTATAAACATTTTTATTTTATGTTTGGAGATAGCAATGGTTTAGTGGTACAAAACTTACTATTTAACCTATAGGTGGAGGAAAAAAATATGAATCCATACTATTCCAAAGGGTATTTCCGCGTAAGTGAATATAGTGGGATTTTTTTTTCTGTTAATTCATCATAAAATATGAATTTACTCCCAAATAAAAAGAATTTATATTTACAAAAATTTACACTAAATCCTCCCAGACTGAGGTCCTTCAACTGTACTTCAGTTGGGTTAACCTTTGGGATCGCCCCAAATGTGGGCGACTTGGGTGCGCTATTTCTAAGTGTAGGGGTCTACATTTGCGCTCATCCCGATAAACAAGCCAAAAACAGTTTTTTTTTTTTTGTTTTTTTTCTAAATTTTAAAAAATTCCTTGTAAGTACCTCGAATGTCATCCGCACTTTCGAAATGTGAATAACTCCCAGATTTTTTGGTAATTTTTAATTCTGAAGGCTGGAGTTGTTGCGAGGCAAGCTAAACAAATTTTGGTTTAAAATTTGTAATTTCAAAAGAGTGCCAAGAATTTAATAAAAATTAAACAAGCTTTGATTTAAAATTTATAATTTCCTGGAGTGAATTAATATTTGCGATAAGTAACAACATGATTTGGGTTAAATTGACAGAAAAAATCGACATGACGAACCCAAGTGGAATTCGAACTCGGCACTCCGATTAATAATTCTGAGTTACTATTCATTACCTGGTCATCAACTTAAAGCATACAGCACCAGTTATCCTAAAGCGGTTACCCACATAGAGACTGATGGACGGCGGAACAGGGCTTATGAGAAAACAGAAGAGCAATGTTTATTAAGAGCTAGAATGGACAGTAAGTTGTGGAGAGCCATGATCGTCTACGGCCTGAAGGGACACGGCACGTAAAGAAAAAAGAACACGGAGGATGAACGGATAAAAACCCAAACAAATCAAAATATTGTTGTTTTACTAATGTTCTCCCAATAGAAGGCCCAAGAGCCACTCATGATAGAGTTTTACTATGTTTCGTAGCGTTAGACAGAGGCAAGATAACAGGAAAGAGAGACAGCTAATTCTAGAAATAAAAATTCCAGAGTTCATGCGGAGACGCTAGGAGTATAGAGTTGAAGAAGACTCCGAACGGAACCGGAAACCCATTCCTAAAGAGGAAACAAGGGAGGAAACTCTACTCCTGTTCAAGAGAACAGGGAGGAGAATGAACAGCAAGATAGAGGAATCTATCCACTGCTGGGAATAAAACGTTTTGATCAAATTTTGGCCGGATTAAAAGGAGATCGGACAACAGGACTTGTACTTGAAAAAATGATTAAAAGAAAAACAAATAGTTGAAGGGAATAAACGTCTTGAACAAATGTAGGCCGGATTAAAAGGAGGTCGGACTGCAGGACTTGTACTTGAAAAATTGATTGAAAGAAAAACAAATAGTTGAAGGGAATAAACATCTTGAACAAATGTAGGCCGGATTAAAAGGAGGTCGGACTGCAGGACTTGTACTTGAAAAAATGATTGAAAGAAAAACAAATAGTTGAAGGGAATAAACGTCTTGAACAAATGTAGGCCGGATTAAAAGGAGGTCGGACTGCAGGACTTGTACTTGAAAAAATGATTAAAAGAAAAACAAATAGTTGAAGGGAATAAACGTCTTGACCAAATGTAGGCCGGATTAAAAGGAGGTCGTACTACAGGACTTGTACTTGAAAAAATGATTAAAAGAAAAACAAATAGTTGAAGGGAATAAACGTTTTGATCAAATGTAGGCCGGATTAAAAGGAGGTCGGACTGCAGGACTTGTACTTGAAAAAATGATTCAAAGAAAAACAAATAGTTGAAGGGAATAAACATCTTGAACAAATGTAGGCCGGATTAAAAGGAGGTCGGACTACAGGACTTGTACTTGAAAAAATGATTAAAAGAAAAACAAATAGTTGAAGGGAATAAACATCTTGAACAAATGTAGGCCGGATTAAAAGGAGGTCGGACTGCAGGACTTGTACTTGAAAAAATGATTGAAAGAAAAACAAATAGTTGAAGGGAATAAACGTCTTGAACAAATGTAGGCCGGATTAAAAGGAGGTCGGACTGCAGGACTTGTACTTGAAAAAATGATTAAAAGAAAAACAAATAGTTGAAGGGAATAAACGTTTTGATCAAATGTAGGCCGGATTAAAAGGAGGTCGGACTGCAGGACTTGTACTTGAAAAAATGATTAAAAGGAAAACAAATAGTTGAAGGGAATAAACGTTTTGTTCAAACGTAGGCCGGATTAAAAGGAGGTCGGACTACAGGATTTTTACCTGGAGAAATGATTAAGAGAAACACAAATAGTAGATGTGTGTAAATGTTTTGATAAAATTTTGTCCGGATTAAAAAGAGTTCGGATTACATGACTTGTACCTGGAGAATTGATTGAAAGAAACACAAATAGTAGATGAGAATAAACGTGTACGCCGGATTAAAAGGAGGTCGGATTACAGGACTTGTACCTGGAGAACTGAATGAGAGAAACGAAAATAAATAGTAAATCAAAATGTGAATAAACATTTTTGGGGAGATAGCGGCCACACTTAAAGGCGAATTTCTCCTTCATATTTGTACTCTTGATACAACTAGGAAATTTTTCAGATAAGGACAGTTCGTAATATGATACTAGGTAAAAAAATAAAACTTCTGTTTTCTCTTTTACCATATTTTATTCTTATTTTATAACGTTTATTTGTTTTTTATACCCTTCTCTTCCTTCTTACGCTACTTGAAATTCGATAGACAAACAGAAAACTTCTTTGTCACGCGGAGGTTTTCACTCTTTCTCTTCCCGGCCCCGGAGTTCTTTTTCCGCCCACCCAGATTCACCCTCGGGTTAGATGTCGTACGTGTTTTCATTGATGAAACCGCTAAATCTGGCACTAAACTGTCATTCACAAAACAAGTGATTGGAACTTGTAGCAGTTCCCCATCCTTCGACCTGGAGCCGACGACACCGGAAGCCGATTCTCACAGGCAGGAGAACAATGACTGATAGGAAGAAGACGTCCGTTTAAAATGACTGAGATTATTCGGGATTTTACAAAGCTGGTCATTACCACTTCAACCACACGCTACATTATTATTATTATTATTATTTCCTTTGGTTTCTGGTGTGTCCTCATTTCTTTCCGGGTCCCAACCAGAGATCTGAGGTCAGAAATGGCATCATGACATTTTCCACAAAGCAGTTTTGAAAACAAAAACCGCGCATATTTCACATAGATAAAACCCTTCGTAAGGTGTGGGCTCTTACTTGTGAGTAGAATTTTTTGAATTTCTTCAGGGCGTGGGCTACCAGATATTCCTTCAGTGAGTCTTTTGGACTCTTTTCCAATCAATCCGAGGGCTCCAACTGGAATTGTTGATGTCCTTACGTGCCACATTTTTCAGGTTTCCATTTCAATGTCTTTGTATTTTGATAGTTTTTTGAAGTTCTTCACAGATACATTGCAGTCTGCAGGGACTGCCATGTCAATAAGAAGCCATATTCTTTTTTGGTCTTTTTTTTAATTTTTT
>CAHIKZ030004007.1:3297500-3334499 GCA_903632075.3 Acanthosepion pharaonis
GCTAAGCACACTATACATAATGACTCTCTTGAAATTGCACTTGGTATTTAGAAATGAAGTACAGGGGCCCTTCTAAGGACAAGGTTTTTAACAATAAAGCTAGGTTCGCTGATCAGTCAGAAACTGTACGAGTTTATTCATTATCAAGGAAGGTTCTAGGTACATTCATGCTATTTGTTTATTGCCCTGATAACTTAGTTGTTTAAAATCCTTATTATTAAAATGCGTGCTTTCTAAAGCGACACCATGACCCCTGCGGCTATCGTTCAGCCTCAGTTTTGTTGCTTTGCTACAGTATGATAACAAATATTTTGTTCACACGAATATACTGTTTACTTCAGAAAGGTTACATTTTTTTACATTTTTGCCGAAAGAAAATATGGAATTTAAAAAAAACAACAACAGGAACCCGATTGTAAGGTGCAAATTTTTTTAAAAAAAGAAAGGCAAAGCCTTACAAAAGCCACAACAATTATGACATTTCCGGACCCCAAAAAACTTTTAAAACCAGAAATCCGAAGTCTTAATTCCTTTCTTACATATTAGAAAATACCTCTTAAGCACATATGAGGCTAGATAAAAAAAAATCAGTAATCTTCTTTTTTTTTTCTCCTTCTTTTTCTTCTTCTTCTCCTTCTTCTATTTTCACCTTCTTTTCTTTTTCTTTTTCTTCTTCTTTTTCTTCTTCTTCTCCTTCTTCTATTTTCACCTTCTTTTCTTTTTCTTTTTCTTTTTCTTCTTCTTTTTCTTCTTTTTCTTCTTCTATTTTCACCTTCTTTTCTTTTTCTTTTTCTTCTTCTTTTCTTCTTCTTCTCCTTCTTCTATTTTCACCTTCTTTTCTTTTTCTTTTTCTTCTTCTTTTCTTCATCTTCTTTTTCTTCTTCTTCTATTTCAACTTCTTTTCTTCTTCGTCTTCTTTTTCACTTTCTTTTCTTCTTCTCTTTCTTCATATTTTTCTACTTCTTCTCTTTCTTTTTCTTCTTTTTCTTCTTCTTCTCCTTCTTCTATTTCACCTTCTCGTCTTCTTTTTCTTTTTCTTCTTTCTCTTCTATTTCTCCTTCTTTTTCTTTTTCTTTTTCTTCTTCTTCGTATTTTCTATTTCTTCTTTTTCTTCTTTTTTCTCTTCTATTTCTCCTCTCTTTTCATTCTTCTTTTTCTTCTTCTCTTTCTTCTTCTTCTTCTTCTACTTCTTTTTCTTCTTCTTCTTCTACGTTTTCTTCTTTTTCTTCTCCTCCTTTTTCCTCTTCTTCTTCATTTTCTTCTTCCTCTTCTAATTAAACTCATTCAAGAAAGACGTTTGGATCACTAACACAGAAAAAGATAATGTCTCATATCGAGAATATTTAACATCGAATATCATAGAGAAAAAATTAATTATTTTTAATAATATGTGGGAATCTCCACCCTTTGCCTGATGACGGTCACGAGACCGGAAACCCGTGTAGCAAAATTATGGAAAATAAAGCATAATTTTTAAAAATCCACATTACAACCAAAAACATTTGCGGTTTCTCTCTTCTTTATATATATATATATATAGATATAGATATAAACACACACACACACACACACACACACACACACACACACACACACGCACATGATACGATGACTAAATTGTCGTCTAAATTACGCTAAAATGAACATAACACTGATATCTCATTTTAACAGATATATTTATCAAAATTACGCAAAATTATCTTGAAATACTAAAGAGTAGATTTATTGGGTAAAATCGCCATTGGCTTCAACCACAGCCTCCAGATGACTTCGGAATCTCCTGCAACTCTTCTGGGCGGTCTTCTTGTTTAAGTTGGTGAATGCTACCATAATCCTTGCCTTCAGTTCATCTTTGGTGTTACAAGCAGTTTTGTTGATCTGTCGCTCAACTTCGACCCACACATAATTATCAAAGGTGTTGCAGTCTGGGGACAGATCTAAGGGGTGATGTGGTCGCAGAAATTCTTTGGCAACTATGACTGGATTCTCCTGTTTGTGTGGCATGGTGCAGAGTCCTGTTGCCAGACATGGCATCTTCCAGCAGCCACCCTCTTGACCGAACGCAGTATTACCTCCTCGAGGTACTTGATGTAGGCCTCCGTGTTGAGTGTAAAGCCCTGTGGGAAGATAAATGGAGACATAATGTCGCCAACACAAGTGATCACTCTAAACACCTTCGTAATCATCATTAGACACATCCAACTCTTTCCAAATCCTCTGCACTGTCCTCAGATTGACACCCAAACACTCTGAAATGTTCGTTCCGGCGCGAATGTCAAGCAGCACAGCATGCTGTTTCCAGATTTCTGGTAGAGTGAATTGCATCGTGGTGCACTTTCTCTCACAGACGATTCCCAACTGCCCCTAGTATACTGTACTATCGATGAAATCAAAAACACGCATGCGTGAAATTAAAAATATAAAATGGCACCCTGTATATAGCACACTAGCAGTAGAGCCCGGCGTTGCCCGGGGATATAACAGTAAGAGATAGATCAAGTATCGACCATCATAAAGACTGAAAAATAAAATTGACAAAGATTATTGTTTAAGGTTGACGGACACGCATGTCTTAATTATTTTTATTTTTTTTTTTTTTTTCAAATTGGTGAAACTCAAGCAAAAACATTGTTTTCAATCGTTATGAGTCTATCGATTGAATAGAATTTTATTATAAACAATTGTCTTGTAAATGGAATTTTTAAAGCATTCTGTATGTAAAAATAAAGAAAAAAAGTGTACAAGACAATAAGAAACACTACCTGCCAAAAAAAAATTAAGTTTTGTTGAAATCGGTTGAAAAATGTAGGAAATCCGATCCCATATATAAAGGAACACACACACACACACACAAACAAACCTGGGTTTTATAATAAGTATAACTCTATAACTCAATATTAATAAGTATAACTCTATATGAGTTGTCCCCTTTTCATTAATGCCTCTTAATCATGTTTTCAACTTGATTTTGTACAAAAACAATTGTGTTTTTCCAATTTTTGGCGCTGTCAGAACCACCACAAGGTAATTTTACGTAGTCCTGTGAAGTTTTGTTGAAATTGTTTGAAAAATGTGGGAAATCCGATCCAATATCTAAACGTACACACACACACACACACACACACACACACACACACACACACACAATCTGCGTTTTATAATAAGTAAGATTGTTCACTATAGTACACTATAGTACATAATTAGTTTAGAATAAAATTTGTATTTTATATGAATACTACATCATGAAATTTGGCATGGAGTGGGGGGCCGTATCATAGACTGGGGGGCGTATCATAGATTTGGCGAGGGGTCACGTCTCTGCTTCACAAAATTCCTAGATAAAGAGTTCCACCCATCTAATAGATGGGTAAAAAAAGGTTGGATCTTGCAACTGTTTTCGAGTGCTGTTTCATCAATCTGTGTGAGGGGCCATGCATCTTCCTGTTTAAGAAGGTGAAGAAATTATTCACTTCCATTTTATAATCGCCATTTTTTTATCGGGGAATTGACGTCCCGACTGAAGGGAGCGTAGTTTCATTTCGCCTGTAGCTGGGCTGAGTCACAGGTCCTGATCATTCTGGAATAAGAAGATATCTTTAAAAAAAATGAGACAGCTGAATTCAGGAAAGACGGCTAGGAGAATTTGACACTCACCGTATATATTGAGGGTCGAAGGAAATGACAAGTAACCATCCAGATCTTTTGTGTAAATGGGTGACAAGATATGTGTGGAATACATAACAAACATGGCTAAAAGCTACAAAGATAGGAATTTCAAGAGACGTGATCACTCGCATTCTAAAGGATGCAGAAAACATTAGTCTCCTAGCGGTTAGCATCAGCCATACTGATGGAAGACAAAAAAAGGTTCTCTAAGATGATTAAATGAGAGTTTTGTTTTGGAGGCGTTAAAATTAACAAGCCATTTCTTGCTCCATTTAACAATGACTTTTTTGTTGTTGTTTTTTTCATCAAGTAGTTGTTGAACTTTGATTTGTATTTGTTATAGTGCCATAATCTATTTGCGTTATCAGCAAGTCTATCAACAACTCACTTTCATAGTGACCTTTGACATCTGTGTTGGCTTTATTGACGGGATGATGGAAGCGTTCTATGAGAATACGATCAGTCTTTAAATGACTCATTTCAGATTGTGACTTAAGTCATCGTTTTGTGATTTCTGCTTTCTCTACAAAGTTCTTTTTGAGAAAATAAAAAAGCAAAAAAGACACTTGTACTTAACACCAGAAAGTAACAGTTAAACTGTAAAACAACGGAAAACATTGTGAATATAACAACAAAGATGAGGACAACAGTCCGAACAATGTAAACAGTGGAAATAATTACAATCATCTCCAAAATATAGACAGATAAAGAAAAGATTATGAAATGGACAAAGTCCGACAATTATTTTAAGATATTTTTATGTTTATACATTCTTTTTTATAGATACAAATATTTAAGTAAATGCTCTGTTTATAATAAACAGTATTAACAACATTTACCAGCCTGAATGTCCGAGAAATTGTCAGAAAATATTCCTCCTCTGACAGGATTCGAATCTGTATCCTATACGGAACCTTCAAATAGCCTAACGTGCTTCTTACCGATTTCGCCACAGAGGAGCGTTTCGGTTAGCAAGGTCAATTTTACTGTTTTTAAACTACAATTTTCCATGATTTTCTCACGTACATTCATATCCGATCAATGCGTATCCAAATGTAAACAGATGATGTCACACATTATGAAATGGACAAAGTCCGACAATTATTTTAAGATATTTTTATTTATACGTTCTTTTTTATAGATACAAATATTTAAGTAAATGCTCTGTTTATAATAAACAGTATTAACAACATTTTCCGGTCTGAATGTCCGAGAAATTGTCATCCTTCGAAACAGAGCATTTACTTAAATATTTGTATCTATAAAACGGAATGTATAAACATAAAATTATCTTAAAATAAAGAAAATAGTATTATGGCAGAGAATTCTGAAATATTAGCCATTTTTAATACTTTCTTGGTGGAAGCAAATAGAAAGTAGCAGTTGCTTCTCAAGGATCAAAATCGTGTTATGCAGTATAATTAATAATTTACAATTAACAATTATAACTGTAAAGTTATTAACTAATGGCCAGTCCTCTAAAAGCCATGAGGTTAAAGCAAGTGTCTTCCAAGTTTCTGCCCTTGATTGTACACTCTTCCTGTTTTGTATTGATCAACTCCCTAAGAACATTGTCAAATCAAAAATGTTTCATTCATGATTGGCGGCCACAATCTTAACAATATGGCAGTGAATGCTGGACAATCTCCTCACAGATGAAGAAGAGACTAGAAGCAACAGAAACAAAGAAAAGGGTACTGAAATGTTATATAATATCAGTCCTCCTATATGGCAGTGAATGCTGGACAATCTCCTCACAGATGAAAGAAGAGACTTGAAGCAAGAGAAACAAAGAAAAGAGTACTGAACTGTTATGTAATGTCAGTCCTCCTATATGGCAGTGAATGCTGGACAATCACCTCACAGATGAAGAAAAGACTTGAAGCAAGAGAAACAAAAAAAAGACGATTGAACTGTTATGTAATATCAGTCCTCCTATATGGCAGTGAATGCTGGACAATCACCTCACAGATGAAGAAAAGACTTGAAGCAAGAGAAACAAAGAAAAGAGGATTGAACTGTTATGTAATATCAGTCCTCCTATATGGCAATGAATGCTGGACAATCACCTCACAGATGAAGAAGAGACTTGAAGCAAGAGAAACAAAAAAAAGAGGATTGAACTGTTATGTAATATCAGTCCTCCTATATGGCAGTGAATGCTGGACAATCACCTCACAGATGAAGAAGAGACTTGAAGCAAGAGAAACAAAGAAAAGAGGATTGAACTGTTATGTAATATCAGTCCTCCTATATGGCAATGAATGCTGGACAACCTCTACAAAGACGAAGAAGAGACTTGAAGCAAGAGAAACAAAGAAAAGAGGATTAAACTGTTATGTAATGTCAGTCCTCCTATATGGCAGTGAATGCTGGACAATCACCTCACAGATGAAGAAGAGACTTGAAGCAAGAGAAACAAAGAAAAGAGGATTGAACTGTTATGTAATGTCAGTCCTCCTATATGGCAGTGAATGCTGGACAATCACCTCACAGATGAAGAAGAGACTTGAAGCAAGAGAAACAAAGAAAAGAGGATTGAACTGTTATGTAATGTCAGTCCTCCTATATGGCAGTGAATGCTGGACAATCACCTCACAGATGAAGAAGAGACTTGAAGCAAGAGAAACAAAGAAAAGAGGATTGAACTGTTATGTAATGTCAGTCCTCCTATATGGCAGTGAATGCTGGACAATCACCTCACAGATGAAGAAGAGACTTGAAGCAAGAGAAACAAAGAAAAGAGGATTGAACTGTTATGTAATGTCAGTCCTCCTATATGGCAGTGAATGCTGGACAATCACCTCACAGATGAAGAAGAGACTTGAAGCAAGAGAAACAAAGAAAAGAGGATTGAACTGTTATGTAATGTCAGTCCTCCTATATGGCAGTGAATGCTGGACAATCTCCTCACAGATGAAGAAGAGACTTGAAGCAAGAGAAACAAAGAAAAGAGGATTGAACTGTTATGTAATATCAGTCCTCCTATATGGCAGTGAATGCTGGACAATCTCCTCACAGATGAAGAAGAGACTTGAAGCAAGAGAAACAAAGAAAAGAGGATTGAACTGTTATGTAATGTCAGTCCTCCTATATGGCAGTGAATGCTGGACAATCACCTCACAGATGAAGAAGAGACTTGAAGCAAGAGAAACAAAGAAAAGAGGATTGAACTGTTATGTAATGTCAGTCCTCCTATATGGCAGTGAATGCTGGACAATCACCTCACAGATGAAGAAGAGACTTGAAGCAAGAGAAACAAAGAAAAGAGGATTGAACTGTTATGTAATATCAGTCCTCCTATATGGCAGTGAATGCTGGACAATCACCTCACAGATGAAGAAGAGAATTGAAGCAAGAGAAACAAAGAAAAGAGGATTGAACTGTTATGTAATATCAGTCCTCCTATATGGCAGTGAATGCTGGACAGTCCTCCAGATGAAGAAGAGACTTGAAGCAAGAGAAACAAAAAAAAAGAGGACTGAACTGTTATGTAAATCAGTCCTCCTATATGGCAGTGAATGCTGGACAATCACCTCACAGATGAAGAAGAGAATTGAAGCAAGAGAAACAAAGAAAAGAGGATTGAACTGTTATGTAATGTCAGTCCTCCTATATGGCAGTGAATGCTGGACAATCACCTCACAGATGAAGAAGAGACTTGAAGCAAGAGAAACAAAGAAAAGAGGATTGAACTGTTATGTAATGTCAGTCCTCCTATATGGCAGTGAATGCTGGACAATCACCTCACAGATGAAGAAGAGAGACTTGAAGCAAGAGAAACAAAGAAAAGAGGATTGAACTGTTATGTAATATCAGTCCTCCTATATGGCAGTGAATGCTGGACAATCACCTCACAGATGAAGAAGAGACTTGAAGCAAGAGAAACAAAGAAAAGAGGATTGAACTGTTATGTAATATCAGTCCTCCTATATGGCAGTGAATGCTGGACAATCACCTCACAGATGAAGAAGAGACTTGAAGCAAGAGAAACAAAGAAAAGAGGATTGAACTGTTATGTAATGTCAGTCCTCCTATATGGCAGTGAATGCTGGACAATCACCTCACAGATGAAGAAGAGACTTGAAGCAAGAGAAACAAAGAAAAGAGGATTGAACTGTTATGTAATATCAGTCCTCCTATATGGCAGTGAATGCTGGACAATCACCTCACAGATGAAGAAGAGACTTGAAGCAAGAGAAACAAAGAAAAGAGGATTGAACTGTTATGTAATATCAGTCCTCCTATATGGCAGTGAATGCTGGACAATCACCTCACAGATGAAGAAGAGACTTGAAGCAAGAGAAACAAAGAAAAGAGGATTGAATTTTTATGTAATATCAGTCCTCCTATATGGCAGTGAATGCTGGACAATCACCTCACAGATGAAGAAGAGACTTGAAGCAAGAGAAACAAAGAAAAGAGGATTGAATTTTTATGTAATATCAGTCCTCCTATATGGCAGTGAATGCTGGACAATCACCTCACAGATGAAGAAGAGACTTGAAGCAAGAGAAACAAAGAAAAGAGGATTGAACTGTTATGTAATATCAGTCCTCCTATATGGCAGTGAATGCTGGACAATCACCTCACAGATGAAGAAGAGACTTGAAGCAAGAGAAACAAAAGAAAAGAGGATTGAACTGTTATGTAATGTCAGTCCTCCTATATGGCAGTGAATGCTGGACAATCACCTCACAGATGAAGAAGAGACTTGAAGCAAGAGAAACAAAGAAAAGAGGATTGAACTGTTATGTAATGTCAGTCCTCCTATATGGCAGTGAATGCTGGACAATCACCTCACAGATGAAGAAGAGACTTGAAGCAAGAGAAACAAAGAAAAGAGGATTGAACTGTTATGTAATATTAGTCCTCCTATATGGCAGTGAATGCTGGACAATCACCTCACAGATGAAGAAGAGCAAGAGAAACAAAGAAAGAAGGATTGAACTGTTATGTAATGTCAGTCCTCCTATATGGCAGTGAATGCTGGACAATCACCTCACAGATGAAGAAGAGACTTGAAGCAAGAGAAACAAAGAAAAGAGGATTGAACTGTTATGTAATATCAGTCCTCCTATATGGCAGTGAATGCTGGACAATCACCTCACAGATGAAGAAGAGACTTGAAGCAAGAGAAACAAAGAAAAGAGGATTGAACTGTTATGTAATATCAGTCCTCCTATATGGCAGTGAATGCTGGACAATCACCTCACAGATGAAGAAGAGACTTGAAGCAAGAGAAACAAAGAAAAGAGGATTGAACTGTTATGTAATATCAGTCCTCCTATATGGCAGTGAATGCTGGACAATCACCTCACAGATGAAGAAGAGAAACAAAGAAAAGAGAAACAAAGTAAAAGAGGATTGAACTTTTATGATAATGTCAGTCCTCCTATATGGCATCAGTGGCAGTGAATGCTGGACAATCACCTCACAGATGAAGAAGAGACTTGAAGCAAGAGAAACAAAGAAAAGAGGATTGAACTGTTATGTAATATCAGTCCTCCTATATGGCAGTGAATGCTGGACAATCACCTCACAGATGAAGAAGAGACTTGAAGCAAGAGAAACAAAGAAAAGAGGATTGAACTGTTATGTAATATCAGTCCTCCTATATGGCAGTGAATGCTGGACAATCACCTCACAGATGAAGAAGAGACTTGAAGTCCTCCAAGAGAAACAAAAAAAAGAGGATTGAACTGTTATGTAATATCAGTCCTCCTATATGGCAGTGAATGCTGGACAATCACCTCACAGATGAAGAAGAGACTTGAAGCAAGAGAAACAAAGAAAAGAGGATTGAACTGTTATGTAATGTCAGTCCTCCTATATGGCAGTGAATGCTGGACAATCACCTCACAGATGAAGAAGAGACTTGAAGCAAGAGAAACAAAGAAAAGAGGATTGAACTGTTATGTAATATCAGTCCTCCTATATGGCAGTGAATGCTGGACAATCACCTCACAGATGAAGAAGAGACTTGAAGCAAGAGAAACAAAGAAAAGAGGATTGAACTGTTATGTAATATCAGTCCTCCTATATGGCAGTGAATGCTGGACAATCACCTCACAGATGAAGAAGAGACTTGAAGCAAGAGAAACAAAAAGAGGATTGAATTTTATGTAAATCAGTCCTCCTATAAGCAGTGAATTGGACAAACACAGATGAAGAAGAGACTTGAAGCAAGAGAAACAAAGAAAAGAGGATTGAATTTTATGTAATATCAGTCCTCCTATATGGCAGTGAATGCTGGACAATCACCTCACAGATGAAGAAGAGATTTGAAGCAAGAGAAACAAAGAAAAGAGGATTGAACTGTTATGTAATATCAGTCCTCCTATATGGCAGTGAATGCTGGACAATCACCCCACAGATGAAGAAGAGACTTGAAGCAAGAGAAACAAAGAAAAGAGGATTGAACTGTTATGTAATATCAGTCCTCCTATATGGCAGTGAATGCTGGACAATCACCTCACAGATGAAGAAGAGACTTGAAGCAAGAGAAACAAAAGAAAAGAGGATTGAACTGTTATGTAATATCAGTCCTCCTATATGGCAGTGAATGCTGGACAATCACCTCACAGATGAAGAAGAGACTTGAAGCAAGAGAAACATATAAAAGAGGATTGAACTTTTATGTAATATCAGTCCTCCTATATGGCAGTGAATGCTGGACAATCACCTCAGAGATGAAGAAGAGACTTGAAGCAAGAGAAACAAAGAAAAGTAATATCAGTCCTGAACTGTTATGTACCTCACAGATGAAGAAGAGACTTGAAGCAAGAGAAACAAAGAAAAGGGATTGAATGTTATGTAATATCAGTCCTCCTATACAGAGTGAATGCTGGACAATCACCTCACAGGAGAAAGACTTGAAACAAGAGAAAAAAGAATTGAAGGATTGAATTTTTTATGTAATATCAGTCCTCCTATATGGCAGTGAATGCTGGACAATCACCTCACAGATGAAGATGAGACTTGAAGCAAGAAGAAACAAAGAAAAGAGTACTGAACTGTTATGTAATATCAGTCCTCCTATATGGCAGTGAATGCTGGACAATCACCTCACAGATGAAGAAGAGAATTGAAGCAAGAGAAACAAAGAAAAGAGGATTGAACTGTTATGTAATATCAGTCCTCCTATATGGCAGTGAATGCTGGACAATCACATCAAAGATGAAGAAGAGACTTGAAGCAAGAGAAACAAAAGAAAGAGGACTGAACTGTTATGTAATATCAGTCCTCCTATATGGCAGTGAATGCTGGACAATCACCTCACAGATGAAGAAGAGACTTGAAGCAAGAGAACAAAGAAAAGAGGATTGAACTGTTATGTAATATCAGTCCTCCTATATGGCAGTGAATGCTGGACAATCACCTCACAGATGAAGAAGAGACTTGAAGCAAGAGAAACAAAGAAAGAGGATTGAACTGTTATGTAATATCAGTCCTCCTATATGGCAGTGAATGCTGGACAATCACCTCACAGATGAAGAAGAGACTTGAAGCAAGAGAAACAAAGAAAAAGAGGATTTGAACTGTTATGTCCTCCCATAATATCAATCCTCCTCACAGATGAAGAAGAGACTTGAAGCAAGAGAAAAGTGAATGCTGGACAATCACCTCACAGATGACTTGGCAAAAGAAAGAGGAGTGAATGCTGGACAATCACCTCACAGATGAAGAAGAGACTTGAAGCAAGAGAAGAAAGAAAAGAGGATTGAACTGTTATGTAATATCAGTCCTCCCTATGGCAGTGAATGGCAGATGAATTTTATGTAATATCAGTCCTCCTATATGGCAGTGAATGCTGGACAATCACCTCACAGATGAAGAAGAGACTTGAAGCAAGAGAAACAAAAAAGAGGATTGAACTGTTATGTAATATCAGTCCTCCTATATGGCAGTGAATGCTGGACAATCACCTCACAGATGAAGAAGAGACTTGAAGCAAGAGAAACAAAGAAAAGAGGATTGAACTGTTATGTAATATCAGTCCTCCTATATGGCAGTGAATGCTGGACAATCACCTCACAGATGAAGAAGAGACTTGAAGCAAGAGAAACAAAGAAAAGAGGATTGAACTGTTATGTAATATCAGTCCTCCTATATGGCAGTGAATGCTGGACAATCACCTCACAGATGAAGAAGAGACTTGAAGCAAGAAAAACAAAGAGGATTGAACTGTTATGTAAAATATGGCAGTGAATGCTGAACTCACAGATGATGTAACTTGAATCAGGATTCCTCCTATATGGCATATGGCAGAATGCTGGACAATCACCTCACAGATGAAGAAGAGAAGAAAACAAAAAAAGACTTGAAGCAAGAGAAACAAAAGAAAAGGACAATTGAACTGTTACTTGTAAGAGAACAAAGAAAAGAGGATTGAACTGTTATGTAATATCAATAGTCCTGAAGAAGAATGAAGCAAGAGAAACAAAGAGTTGAACTCTTAGGCAGTGAATGCTGGACAATGGACAACCTCACAGATGAAGAAGAGACTTGAAGCAAGAGAAACAAAAAAAAGAGGATTGAACTGTATGTTATCAGTCCTCCTATATGGCAGTGAATGCTGGACAATCCTCACAGATGAAGAAGAGACTTGAAGCAAGAGAAACAAAAGAAAAGAATTGAACTGTTATGTAACAATCCTCCTATATGGCAGTGAATGCTGGACAATCACCTCACAGATGAAGAAGAGACTTGAAGCAAGAGAAACAAAGAAAAGAGGATTGAACTGTTATGTAATATCAGTCCTCCCTGGACAATATCACAGGCAGTGAATGCTGGACAATCACCTCACAGATGAAGAAGTAATATCAGTCCTCCTAGACTTGAAGCAGAGAAGAAACAAAGAAAAAGAGGATTGAATTGAAGTCCTCCTGTTATGTAATATCAAGTCCTCCTATATGGCAGTGAATGCTGGACAATCACCTCACAGATGAAGAAGAGACTTGAAGCAAGAGAAACAAAAAAAAGGATTGAACTGTTAATATCAGTCCTCCTATATGGCAGTGAATGCTGGACAATCACCTCACAGATGAAGAAGAGACTTGAAAGAGAAACAAAGAAAAGAGGATTGAACTGTTATGTAATATCAGAAGCAGTGAATGCTGGACAATCACCTCACAGATGAAGAAGAGACTTGAAGCAAGAGATTGAAAAGAGGATTGAACTGTAATATCAGTCCTCCCATATGGACAGTGAAAGTCCTCCTATATGGCAGTGAATGCTGGACAATCATCCTCCCACATGAAGATGAAGCAAGAGAAACAAAGAAAAGAGGATTGAACTGTTATGTAATATCAGCAAGTGAATGCTGGACAATCACCTCACAGATGAAGAAGAGACTTGAAGCAAGAGAAACAAAAAGAGGATTGAATTTTTTGAACTGTTATGAAGCAAGAAACAAATCAGTCCTCCTATATGGCAGTGAATGCTGGACAATCACCTCACAGATGAAGAAGAGACTTGAAGCAAGAGAGAAAAAAAAAAGAGGATTGAACTGTTATGTAATATCAGTCCTCCTATATGGCAGTGAATGCTGGACAATCACCTCACAGATGAAGAAGAGACTTGAAGCAAGAGAAACAAGAGAAACAAAGAAAAGAGGATTGAACTGTTATCACAGATGAAATGAGATCAGTCCTCCTATATGGCAGTGAATGCTGGACAATCACCTCACAGATGAAGAAGAGACTTGAAGCAAGAGAAACAAAGAAAAGAGGATTGAACTGTTATGTAATATCAGTCCTCCTATATGGCAGTGAATGCTGGACAATCACCTCACAGATGAAGAAGAGACTTGAAGCAAGAGAAACAAAGAAAAGAGGATTGAACTGTTATGTAATATCAGTCCTCCTATATGGCAGTGAATGCTGGACAATCACCTCACAGATGAAGAAGAGACTTGAAGCAAGAGAAACAAAGAAAAGAAGATTGAATGAATGGCAGTGAATGCTGGAAACAAAGATGAAGAAGGATTGAATTTTGAACTGTTATGTAATATCAGTCCTCCTATATGGCAGTGAATGCTGGACAATCACCCTCACAGATGAAGAAGAGACTTGAAGCAAGAGAAACAAAGAAAAGAGGATTGAATTTTGTTGTAATATCAGTCCTCCTATATGGCAGTGAATGCTGGACAATCACCTCACAGATGAAGAAGAGACTTGAAGCAAGAGAAACAAAGAAAGAGGATTGAACTGAATTGGACAATGTAATATCAGTATTGAACTGTTATGTAATATCAGTCCTCCTATATGGCAGTGAATGCTGGACAATCACCTCACAGATGAAGAAGAGACTTGAAGCAAGAGAAACAAAGAAAAGAGTACTGAACTGTTATGTAATATCAGTCCTCCTATATGGCAGTGAATGCTGGACAATCACCTCACAGATGAAGAAGAGACTTGAAGCAAGAGAAACAAAGAAAAGAGGATTGAACTGTTATGTAATATCAGTCCTCCTATATGGCAGTGAATGCTGGACAATCACCTCACAGATGAAGAAGAGACTTGAAGCAAAGAAACAAAAAAAAAGACTGAACTGTTATGTAATATCAGAACCCCTTATGGCAGTGAATGCTGGACAATACATGGCAGTGAAGACAATCACCTCACAGATGAAGAAGTGAAGCAAGAGAAACAAAGAAAAGAGGATTGAACTTTTATGTAATATCAGTCCTCCTATATGGCAGTGAATGCTGGCAATCACCTCACAGATGAAGAAGAGACTTGAAGCAAGAGAAACAAAGAAAAGAGAACTGAACTGTTATGTAATATCAGTCCTCCTATATGGCAGTGAATGCTGGACAATCTCCTCAGAGATGAAGAAGAGACTTGAAGCAAGAGAAACAAAGAAAAGAGTATTGAACTGTTATGTAATATCAGTCCTCCTATATGGCAGTGAATGCTGGACAATCTCCTCACAGATGAAGAAGAGACTTGAAGCAAAGAAACAAAAGAAAAGAAAAGAATACTGAACTGTTATGTAATATCAGTCCTCCTATATGGCAGTGAATGCTGGACAATCATTCCTCCTATACAGATGAAGAAGAGACTTGAAGCAAGAGAAACAAAGAAAAGAGGATTGAACTGTTATGTAATATCAGTCCTCCTATATGGCAGTGAATATGGACAGTCCTCACAGATATACTTGAAGCAAGAGAAACAAGTGAAGAGTCCTCCTAATGGCAGTGAATGCTGGACAATCACCTCACAGATGAAGAAGAGACTTGAAGCAAGAGAAACAAAAAAAGAGGATTGAACTGTTATGTAATATCAGTCCTCCTATATGGCAGTGAATGCTGGACACAATCACCTGAAGCAAGATGAAGACTGAGATATCAGTCCTCCTATATTGAAGACAAGAAATGAAAAACTTGAAGCAAGAGATTGAACTGTTATGTAATATCAGTCCTCCTATATGGCATATGGCAGTGAAGAGACTTGAAGGACAATCACCACAGATGAAGAAGAGACTTGAAGCAAGAGAAACAAAGAAAAGAGGATTGAACTGTTATGTAATATCAGTCCTCCTATATGGCAGTGAATGCTGGACAATCACCTCACAGATGAAGAAGAGACTTGAAGCAAGAGAAACAAAGAAAAGAGGATTGAACTGTTATGTAATATCAGTCCTCCTATATGGCAGTGAATGCTGGACAATCACCTCACAGATGAAGAAGAAGAGCAAGAGAAACAAAGAAAAGAAACTGTTATGTAAAAGATAAAGCAGTGAATGCTGGAATCACCTCACAGATGAAGAAGAGACTTGAAGCAAGAGAAACAAAGAAAAGGCTACTGAATGCTGTAAATCAGTCCTCCTACAGATGAAGAAGACAATCTCCTTGAAGCAAGAGAAACAAAGAAACAAAAAGGTACTGAACTGTTATGTAATATCAGTCCTCCTATATGGCAGTGAATGCTGGACAATCTCCTCACAGATGAAGAAGAAGCAAGAAACAAAGAAAAGAGTACTGAACTGTTATGTAATATCAGTCCTCCTATATGGCAGTGAATGCTGGACAAACTCACAGATGAAGAAGAGACTTGAAGCAAGAGAAACAAAAGAAAAGAGTACTGAACTGTTATGTAATATCAGTCCTCCTATATGGCAGTGAATGCTGGACAATCACCTCACAGACTTGAAGCAAGAGAAACAAAAAAGAAAAGAGGATTGAACTGTTATGTAATGTCAGTCCCTCCATATGGTAGTGAATTCTGGACAATATGGCAGTGAATGCTGGACAATCACCTCACAGATGAAGAAGAGACTTGAAGCAAGAGAAACAAAGAAAAGATTGAACTGTTATGTAATATCAGTCCTCCTATATGGCAGTGAATGCTGGACAATCACCTCACAGATGAAGAGACTTGAAACAAGAGAAACAAAAAGAAAGAGTTGAACTGTTATGTAATATCAGTCCTCCTATATGGCAGTGAATGCTGGACAATCACCTCACAGATGAAGAAGAAGAACTGTTATGTAATGTCAGTCCTCCTATATAGCGTGTGAATGCTGGACAATCAGATGAAGAAAACTTGAAGCAAGAGAAAAAAGAGTACTGAACTGTTATGTAATATCAGTCCTCCTATATGGCAGTGAAACTGTTGAAGAAGAGACTTGAAGCAAGAGAAACAAAGAAAAGAGTACTGAACTGTTATGTAATATCAGTCCTCCTATATGGCAGTGAATGCTGGACAATCACCTCACAGATGAAGAAGAGACTTGAAGCAAGAGAAACAAAGAAAAGAGTACTGAACTGTTATGTAATATCAGTCCTCCTATATGGCAGTGAATGCTGGACAATCACCTCACAGATGAAGAAGAGACTTGAAGCAAGAGAAACAAAGAAAAGAGTACTGAACTGTTATGTAATATCAGTCCTCCTATATGGCAGTGAATGGACAATCACCTCACAGATGAAGAAGAGATCAAGAGAAACAAAGAAAAGAGGATTGAACTGTTATGTAATATCAGTCCTCCTATATGGCAGTGAATGCTGGACAATCAAAGATGAAGAAGAGACTTGAAGCAAGAGAAACAAAGAAAAGAGGATTGAACTGTTATGTAATATCAGTCCTCCTATATGGCAGTGAATGCTGGACAATCACCTCAAAGATGAAGAAGAGACTTGAAGCAAGAGAAACAAAGAAAAGAGTACTGAACTGTTATGTAATATCAGTCCTCCTTTATAGCAGTGAATGCTGGACAATCACCTCACAGATGAAGAAGAGACTTGAAGCAAGAGAAACAAACAAAAGAGGATTGAACTGTTATGTAATATCAGTCCTCCTATATGGCAGTGAATGCTGGACAATCACCTCAAAGATGAAGAAGAGACTTGAAGCAAGAGAAACAAAGAAAAGAGTACTGAACTGTTATGTAATGTCAGTCCTCCTATATGGCAGTGAATGCTGGACAATCACCTCAAAGATGAAGAAGAGACTTGAAGCAAGAGAAACAAAGAAAAGAGTACTGAACTGTTATGTAATATCAGTCCTCCTATATGGCAGTGAATGCTGGACAATCACCTCAAAGATGAAGAAGAGACTTGAAGCAACAGAAATGTGGTTCTATAGAAGGATGCTGAGAATACCATGAGTCGAACATTTGAGCAATAAGAAAGTTTTAAGGAAAATGGAAACAAGGTAGAGATTTATTCTCAGAATCTGGAAGTGAGAGTTGTAATTTCTCGGGTACATATGAAGGAAAGAGGGCTTAGAGAATTTGACACTCACAGGGTATAATGAAGGCAAGTGGAACAGAGGAATCAATAAGTAAGCTACCTACTTATAGTGAAAAGATGAATCTAAATAAGTTGTAAAGGATAGGATGTTATGGATAGCTGAAGGTACATTGTATACAGTAGAAGAAGAAGAAGAAGAAGAAGAAGAAGAAGAAGAAGAAGAAGAAGAAAACGGAGAAGAGATAGAAGAACAAGAACAAGGAAGAAGAAAAAAGAAGGAAGAAGAAGAAAAAGAAAAATGAAGAAAAAAGAAGAACAAGGAGCAAAAAAAGAAGAAGAGGAAAAGAGAAGAAGAAAAAGAAAAAGTAGAAGGAGAATAAAAAGAAAAAGAAGAAGTAGAAGAAAAAGAAGAAAAAGTAAAAGGAAGAAGAAAATACGGAGAGAAATAAGAAGAAGAAAAAGAAGAAGAAGAAGGAGCAAAAGGAGAAGAAAGAGAAGAAGAAAAAGAAGAAAAAAGAGAAAAAGAATAACAACAAAAGGAAGACAAAGAAGAAGGGGCAGAAGAAGAAGAAGAAGAAGAAGAAGAAGAAGAAGAAGAAGAAGAAAGAAGGAGAAAAAGAACAGCAAAAAGAAGACAAAGAAGAACAAGGAGCAAAAGAAGAAAAAGAAGAAGAAAAAAGAAGAAGAAGCCAAAAAAAAAAAAACAGAAGAAAAAGATAACATTTTGTCTCATTTCTCAAGTGTGTGGAAGTTTGAAGAGCACAATGGCTGATATTTTCAGCTGAAACCTACAAAGGTGAATGGCATTCTTGAAATTTTCAAAGTTTATTTTCTGTCCTTCAATAAGTTATTTTGTTTTACAAGCTTTGCAAGCGATAATTAGTCACGTCTGATAAAGAATTAATTTCAACAGCGCTCAATACAATTCAGTTATCATTCACATGTTGTAGCGAGCAATTTTACACCGACAGATGATACGTTCACTAACCTAAATTTAATCTCTCAATGTGTACGGCTTTCTCTTGCTGTTGTCTGATATCGGATTCATATTTCATGATACGCTATTTGAAGAAATAGCGTAAGTCTTTATTTCATCGACTTTGATAAAAGAAAAGAGAAATATCGTTGTCACTGGATAATGGATACCTGTTTCTTAGAGGGAGACAACAAAATTTAATTGATTCATATTTAGAAGTCTTCACAAAGTACAAGCGAAAGTTAACTCATGACAAATAGCCCTTTCTTTTGCAAGGAACAATTAATGCGATCGATGTATTTTTAGTCTGTCCATCTCTCTATCTCAGACTGTTCATATCTATCTATCTATCTCAGTCTATTTCTATCTATCTATCTATCTATCTATCTATCTATCTATCTATCTATCTCTGTTTATTCATATCTATCTATCTATGTCTGTTCTTTCCCTATCTATCTATCCATCTATCTCAGTCTGTTTCTATCTATCTCAGACTGTTCATATCTATCTATCTATCTATCTCAGTCTATTTCTATCTATCTATCTATCTCTGTTTATTCATATCTATCTATCTCAGTCTATTTCTATCTATCTATCTATCTCTGTTTATTCATATCTATCTATCTATCTATCTCAGTCTATTTCATCTATCTATCTATCTATCTATCTCAGTTTATTTTTCATATCTATCTATCTATCTATTCATATCTATTTCTATCTATCTATCTATGTTATTCATATCTATCTATCTATCTCAGTCTATTTCTATCTATCTATCTATCTCTTTTTCATTCATCTATCTATCTCATCTATTTCTATCTATCTATCTCATTTATTTTATTCATATCTATCTATCTATCTCAGTCTATTTCTATCTATCTATCTATCTCTGTTTATTCATATCTATCTATCTCAGTCTATTTCTATCTATCTATCTATCTCTGTTTATTCATATCTATCTATCTATCTATCTCAGTCTATTTCTATCTATCTATCTCTGTTTATTCATATCTATCTATCTATCTATCTATCTCAGTCTATTTCTATCTATCTATCTATCTATCTATCTATCTCAGTCTATTTCTCTCTATCTATCTCTGTTTATTCATATCTATCTATCTATCTATCTATCTATCTATGTTATTCATATCTATCTATCTATCTCAGTCTATTTCTATCTATCTCAGACTGTTCATATCTATCTACCTATCTCAGTCTATTTCTATCTATCTATATATCTATATCTGTTCTTTCTTTACATATCTATCCATCTATCTCAGTCTGTTTCTATCTATCTCAGACTGTTCATATCTATCTACCTATCTCAGTCTATTTCTATCTATCTATCTATATATCTATATCTGTTCTTTACCTATCTATCTATCCATCTATCTCAGTCTGTTTCTATCTATCTCAGTCTGTTCATATCTATCTATCTATCTAAGTCTGTTCTTTACCTACCTATCTATCGATCTATCTCAGTATGTTCCTTATCTATCTATCCCAGTCTGTTCATATCTATCTATCTATCTATCTATCTATCTATCTATCTATCTATCTATCTATGTTACTGAAGTATTTATCCATATATCTCTGTTAGTGATCTATCTATCTATCTATCTAAGTCTGTTCCTTTATCTATCTATCTATCTATCTATCTATCTATCTATCTATCTATCTCTCTATATATATATATATATATATATATATATATATATATATAGATAGATAGATAGATAGATAGATAGATAGTTAATGAAGTTATTTTGTAATCAATATGGATAATTCAAAGGAGGATGTAATCCGGAGGGTCAATGTAAAAACAGAGCAAAATTTTAAATATATTCAGAAATAAACAACTTTACGGGTTCATGGGATTATAATTTATTTCCTCAGAACCTGGATTTTGGACCACACTGTGAAAATTCCATGAAAAAATGAAGAATTACGACCAAAATCCCAGTCCTAAGGAACTACATTATAATCCCATGAACCCTTAAAGTTGTCAGGTTCTCCCTCCATCCTCTCAGAATCTGAAGAAACAAGACCACCGTCTATCCCCTCAGAAGATGAAGAGGCAAGACCTGCATCCATCCTCTTAAAAACAGAAGAGGCAAGACCTCCGTTCATCTTCTAAGGATCTGAAGCGTCAAGACCTCCGTTCATCCTCTCAGAAGCTGAAGAAGCAAGATCCCCGTCAATCCTTTCAGAAGCTGAAGTGGCAAGACCTACTTCCATCCCTTCAGAAGTTGTTGAGGCAAGACCTCTGTCCATCTCTGAAGAGGACAGACCTCCGTTTATCCTCTCAGAAGCTGAAGAGCCAAGACCTCTTTTCATCATCTCAGAAGATGAAGAGGCAAGACCTCGGTTCATCAGAAGCTGAAGAAGCAAGAACTACGGCCATCCTTTCAGAAGCTGAAGAGGTAAGACCCCGTCCAATCTTTCAGAAGCTGAAGAGGCAAGATCTCCCTCCATCCTGCAGAAGATGAAGAGGCAAGATCTCCGTCCATCCTCCGGGAGCTAAAGAGGCAAGACCTCCGTCTATCCTTTCAGAATCTGAAGAGGCAAGACCCACTTCCATTCTTTCAGAAACTGAAGAGGCAAGACCTCCGTCCATCTTCTCAGAAGCTGAAGACTCAAGACATCCGTCCATCCTCCGGGAGCTAAAGAGGCAAGACCTCCGTCTATCCTTTCGCAATCTGAAGAGGCAAGACCCCCATCCATCCTTTCATAAGATGAAGACGCAAGATCTCCATCCATCGTCTCAGAAGCTGAAGAGGCAAGACCTCCGTCTATCCTCTCAGAATCTGAAGAGGCAAGACCTCTGTCTATTCTCTCAGAATCAAGGCAAGACCTCTTTCTGTCCTCTAAGAAACTGAAGAAGCAAGATCTCCGTTCATCCTCTCAGAAGCTGAAGAGCCAAGACCTCTTTTCATCATCTCAGAAGATGAAGAGGCAAGACCTCGGTTCATCAGAAGCTGAAGAAGCAAGACCTACGTCCATCCTTTCAGAAGCTGAAGAGGCAAGACCCCGTCCAACCTTTCAGAAGCTAAAGAGGCAAGACCTACGTCCATCCTTTCAGAAGCTGAAGAGGCAAGATCTCCCTCCATCCTGCAGAAGATGAAGAGGCAAGATCTCCGTCCATCCTCTCAGAATCTGGAGAGGACAGACCTCCGTCTATCCTTTCAGAATCTGAAGAGGCAAGACCCCCTTCCATTCTTTCAGAAGCTGAAGAGGCAAGACCTCAGTCCATCTTCTCAGAAGCTGAAGATTCAAGACATCCGTCCATCCTCCGGGAGCTAAAGAGGCAAGACCTCCGTCTATCCTTTCGCAATCTGAAGAGGCAATACCCCATCCATCCTTTCATAAGATGAAGACGCAAGATCTCCGTCCATCCTCTCAGAAGCTGAAGAGGCAAGACCTCCGTCTATCCTCTCAGAAGCTGAAGAGGCAAGACCTTTGTCTGTCCTCTAAGAAACTGAAGAGGCAAGATCTCCGTTCATCCTCTCAGAAGCTGAAGAGGCAAGACCACCGGCCATCCTCTCAGAAGCTGAAGAGGCAAGACCTCTGTCTAACCTCTCAGAATCTGAAGAGGCAAGAGCCTCGTCCATCATTTCAGAAGCTGAAGAGGCAAGACCTCCGTCTATCCTCTCAGAAGCTGAAGAGGCAAGACCGTTGTCTGTCCTCTAAGAAACTGAAGAGGCAAGATCTCCGTTTATCCTCTCAGAAGCTGAAGAGGCAAGACCTCCGTCTATCCTCTCAGAAGCTGAAGAGCCAAGACCTCCGTCCATTCTATTAGATGCTCAAGAGGCAAGTCCTAAAGGGCAGCAGTTGATTTGAATTCAGACTTTTCCTTCTGGACTGGCGATGGTATATTGATGTTGTGTGCTTCCCAGACTGCATAGTTTCTCTCTTGGCCGTACCAACAAGGTTTAAAAGAATACAGGTCATAACGTTTGGGGACGGCTTGGCTGCAGGAATTGCCGGAAAGTTGTCAGTTTTGTCAGCCAACAGCCTTCGGGACTCCACTTCTATTTTTTTGTCTGAAATTACTTCCATAGCTTTTCCATGTTTTGGATATGACCACAAGATTTCAAATCAGTATTTTCCTTTCCGTAGATTGACAGCATTCATGGTCTATCGAGCTCCATCTTCTTGAATATACATCTTTCTTTTTATGTGTCATGTCCTTTCAGGACGTAGGCGATCATGGCTCTCCAGCTCCCTGTAACCCTTGCAGCTCTCAACAAGTTTCTTCCCTCTGCTTCCTCTCCCAACCCACGTTCTGTCATGCACTTGATAAAGCCCGCCATGTATGTCATGCATTGTTTTCTCTTGTCTCTCTTTCTCTGTGTTCGACTCGTGAGTATCAGTTTCTCCAGGCCTTCCTTCCTCATTATGCGCCGCAGAAACTTTAGCTTCCTCTTCCTGATATTAAGTATAAGCCTCCTCCTTGTTTATCTCTCTAAGACCTCATCGTTGCTCACACGCTCGTTCCATGATATCCTTAGCATCCTTCTGTAGAACCACATCTTTGTCGCCTCGAGTCTCTTCTTCATCTTTGAGGAAATTGTCCATCATTCGCTTCCATAAAGAATAACAGATGTCACGTAACAGATCAGTATTCTTTTCTTTGTTACCAAAGAAATCCTCCTCTCTCGCAATACTCTGCTCAGCTTTTGGAATATGTCCATCCCAATACGTCTACGGATCTCAGTGTCGCACTTACCATTCTCGCTTCCTAGATATTTAAACTTCCGCGTCTGCTTGATTCTATTGTTCCCGATCTTCAAAAACTTTTTAAAAAAGCCTAAAACCAAAAAATAATATATACTTATTATACAAAATACAAAATTTCCAGAACTGCCTCGCACAATACATTGGAGAAACCTGCAGAAATTAAAAAATAAAAACGTATCTTTGAACATAAAACATTATACACAACAATTTATCAAATACATTAGTCATACATAGAAATAAATTCGAGACATTTTTATCCATGTTTGGTGATTGTCGGCATGGTGATTTGGGAATGTCTTATGTGAGGGTAAAAGAATGTAAGTTACACCGGTTGTGGTAGACATATACTAAATTCTTTAACCTTTTGAGCCCTGTTTTTCCTGAACAATTTTAAACCCTTCTGCCTGAGCTCCTGAGTCAAAATTGCTATGTAATGTTTCACGGTAGATATAAAGATATTTACAAGTGTTTACCCACCGTTCAACCGGTGGCTGGGCATTAAGTCATTTTTCTCTACAACCGGTAAAGCGGTGGTCACGGCTCAAAGGGTTAAGTAATAAAAGTGAACTTATATAATAAAGTGTGTTTGACGTGTGTTTATTAATGATAGAATATTTATCCGAACTCCATTGATGTATTTTCTGTGTAAAGAATTATGTTCTTTTCTCTCATAATTAGGGGTTGGGCATTTATAAAATCGAAGTTGTGGCCTGTTTTGTTTCTGCGTATTACGAGCGAGTTGAAAGGGTTGTCCCAACGTAGGTCTTTCTTATGTACGTAGATGTGGGCTTTTTTAAATTCCTAGATGTTTCACCTATGTAACTTTTTCTACATTGTAGGATTTGTATATCGTAAATCCCAGCATCTGATGTGCTGATAGATCTATTTTTCTTACTAACTATGAATTCCATTGTCTTGGAGGTGTTGATATGCATCTAGTGTTAAGGATAGCTAATTTATTTTCAATTTTTGTTGATAGAGTTTTGGTGGATAAGATTATGAATTTTATTTCTTTGTTGTCTGGAATGCCAAGGTTGTCGGTGGAGATGATGACTACCTTTTTAGACTAGAATTACCATGCCAACATTAATTATATACACGAACGCTACTTGACAGGACAGATGCATGTGAGCTCAGCTTTACCAATGAATGCAAAAATTAAAAATAGCAGAATTTTTATTTTCTCAGCCATGTTTCATTCTCTGATGAAGTTTTAATGAAAGCGAAACAGATTTATAAACGTTTTCTTTTTGTTCCTTATCTTATCATTCATCTTTAAGTATACAAATAGAAAAAATGCTGTAAGAATTTTTGCCTTTAACAATAAAATTTCTTAAAAAATCCAGACGACATGCATTTAACGGATGTCAGAATTCATTGAAAAATACATCCCTATCCCTACCAAAACGTAACTAATAACTGATACATCAAAATACAGCGATAATGAACACGCAAACACCCCTTGTCTGATTAAATAGATTTCTCTGTATCCTTGGAAACGGGAATTATGATTTTTGTCGTTCCTTTTAAACCCAGTAAATTTAAAAATAAGTTACTCGAAAATTCGCTTGAGGATGAAATGGAACTAATGTTAATTTAGTTACGAAATTAAATTCGAAGCTTTTAGCTTCCATTTTTTGAAACATGGTTAGAACTGTGCGAAAAAAACACAAAAAATCATATATATATATATATATATATATATATATATATATATATATATATATATATATATATATATATACCAGGGGCCACCTAGAGGCGGTGTAATGGTTAGCAAGCTTGTCTCACTAGAACAATTACGATTGAGTAGTGAGTTCGATCCTCACTGGGTGCCCCATACTTTCGGCCTTGTGCCACATCTAAGCTACGCTTGGAAAACTACTATATATATATATACTCCAGGACTGGCCACTGCCCTCTCCAAACTATATAACTACTGCCTCAACGAATCTTGCTTTCCAGCCTGTTGTCATTGTCTTTAAGAACTCTGGAGACCTTTTTACCCATCTTACTACCATCCTATCAGTCTCCTACTCCTCTTCGGTAAATTCTTCGAGGTTTTAATCAATGCCGAAGCGATTAAGCACCTTATATTCCATGATCTGCTCTCTGACAAGCAATATGGTTTCCGCTTTGCCCGATCTACTGCTGATGTGCTTACGGCCATAACTGAATTTGTTTACCAAGCACTTCACAGTAATGGAGAAGATCGAACCGTGGCTCTTGATATATCTAAAACGTTTGATAGAGTTTGGCATGCCGGCCTTCTTCGTAAGCTTCAGGAATACGGAATTTCAGGACGAGGATTTGACTTAATACAAACATTCCTGTCAAACCGTGAAATGAAGGTCGTCCTAAAAGGGTTCTGCGCCAGTCCCTTTCTCTCGAACGTTGGTGTTTCCCAAGGCTCTATCCTGGGTCCTACACTGTCCCTTATCTTCATTAACGATCTTCCCGATGTCATCTGTTCCCAAGTAGGCATCTATGCAGACGACACTATTATTTACTCCTGCCTCAATAGCAAATCTGGTATCACTGACAAAACAAACCTGGCCGTTGGTTTCGAAAAGGACCTCCAATCGGTTGCTGACTGGGGCAGGAAATGGTTGGTTAACTTTAATGCCTCAAAAAGAACTTCTAATAAATTTCGTTTTCGAAAAAAACTTATTCCCAAGCATATGTAGTTCCAAATAAAGATACCATCATTTTCATATTATTCAATAGGCTTTTATATTTTCCGTTTGGCAAAATATATTCCTCGTTGAGGTCAGCAGTTGATTCGGAATGAAATTTCGATTTTAAAAATAGTTTATTTCAGGTGGCTGTCATAAATTGATCGGCCTACCTGGAAATTGATGGATTTCTACGGCCTTTAATAACTAAATTTTGCGACCAGCCAAGATCGTAAATTGATCTTTTTTCCAAAAAGAGTAATTTCGATACAGCAAAAACAGTAGCTAACCATGAAAAACTAAGGTCATTTTCGGAATCAGCACCATCAAATTAACTAAAAATCGTGTTGACCATTGTTATTTAATGAGACATTTGTTTTTGTTTATTGTTTGATGACTTCTCCACATCAGGTGAAATATTTGTCAATGACAAGAACAAAACATCATCCATTTTGTCATCACCGAACGTTGTTCTTAAACGACTCTTTGTATATTTCATTTTTGAAAAAAGTTCTTCACAGGTATATGTTCTTACAAATAATGATACCGTCATTTTCGCATTATTCAATAGATTTTCCGTTTGGCAAAACCTATTTCTTGTAAAAGTCAGCAGGAAATTCGGATGTGGCTCGGCGGCCGGAAGTTGCCGTGCCTTGGTATAAGGAATGTAGTTCTGAACTGAAAAATAAAATTAAATATTAAAATATTAATATAAATTAATTAATATAGTAATAGACATGACATTGTGAAAATAATGATACCATCATTTTGGCATTATTTAATAGGCTTTTATATTTTCCATTTTAACAAAACATATTTCTTGTAGAAGTCGACAGTGGATTCGGAAGGAAATTTAGATTTCAAAAATTCTTTGCATTTTCTCTGTCATTTGTTCCACAAATGGATTAACGTATTCTCCCCAGTTCCATTCTCACGAACGCAGGGATTATCCAAGGCTCTATCCTGGGTCCTACACTGTCCCTTATCTTCATTAACGATCTTCCCGATGTCATCTGTTCCCAAGTAGCCATCTATGCAGGCGACACTATTATTTACTCCTGCCTAAATAGCAAATCTGGTATTGCTGACAAAACTAACCTAACGAAAAGGACCTCCAATCTGTGGGTGACAGGAAATGGCTGGTAAATATATATATATAGTACAGTTAATAAATCCGTTGGTATATAATCCAAGTGGATCCTAATAATGTAAAATATTTAAATTGATCCACATAAAGAGCTCAATGTATTTATTATACCAGAGCATATTAATTAGATAACAGAGAAATCCAAAATTAACTCATGAGTATAAACTATTTCAACCAACGTTGTTACGCTGGCTTTATTCAACTCAAATAGACTGTCTCGGAACTTTAAATTTAAATTTAATATTTGCAAAAAGCAGTTGAAAGAATAAAATTTAAATTTCAAGTTCCGAGACAAACCATTTGAGTTGAATAAAGGCAGCGTATTGACGTTGGTAGAAATATTCTAAACTCATGAGGCAATTTTGATTTCCCTGTTACGACATATATATATATATTTCTTAAATAATTTAGACAAATTTTGTCTACTTATTTTTAATAGGATCCTCTTATAATTACAAACAAGTTTCTTAGTATCCTTATTAAAGAAAGAAAATTACTATGTTGATGCATATTCTTTTTATTCCAAGTACTTTCGACATTAGCACAATGCCATCATCAGGGTCTTGTTTTTTTCTAAAACAAAAATTGTTGTGTTTATCTGAAAATTAAATTTTTACGTGTGAAGTGAAAAACGCTAAGGTTATGTACTGTACGATTTTAAATTGTATCATGTCGGTACATTGCAAATGTCAAGGGAGATAACTAAGTTATTGTAATGACTAAATATTTTTAAAAAGAAAAAAGTATATTTAAAACCTAGATATAAATAGATAGGAATAAAATGGATATACATCAACATAGTAATTTTTCTTTCTTCCTTAAATAAGGATACTAAAAACCTTATCCGTATTTACAAGAGGATCCTATTCAAAATAAGTAGACAAAATGTGTCTAAATTATTTAATGAGACATGTCTTAATGAAAACATGCTGCCAAAATATACGCAATATATATATATATATATATATATATATATATATATATATATATATATATATATATGTGTGTATTTAGGCAGCAATCCTTCATTTATACATGTTTCATTAAAGACGACAGACAAGGTACTGCGATTAAGCTTTTTATTTAATTTCTCTTGTTTTCGAACAAGTGTTTTCTTTTTTGGACATAAAGTGTGCAGTAATTGTCCAAATGTTCTGTAATTTCGAGCGCTATCGGCTATATTTTTAGCCATTATCGACTCTCCAACCATAGCTCCATTAGAACCCATTAAAACACACAGAGAAAATTACCAGACTTCATCAAAAACATACTAGTAGAAAATACAAACATAATAAACCTCATCCACATCTAAAAAAAAAGATTAAAAATGATTGTAGCCTGAATAATAAAAAAAAGAAAAAAGCCAACACCCAATTATATTAACTACGAACACGGCCAGAATGTGCTGACCGTGTTTGTAAAATAAACCATCCCTATAACTCTAGAAACACACGCACAACCCATACATTTAGTTAAAAAATAAAAATAACATCACTATTTACATTATTCGGACTATTGTCCTCGTCTTTTTCGCCATATTTATTACAACGTTTCGGCCGTTGTACGCTCCGGCCTTCTTCAGGTGGATGGAATCTCGAACTGAACCCTTTATGCTAGGCCACAAAAATCTCCTGAGTCGACCAAGCATAGAAATGGATACAATATGGGAACCAGTAATAAGGAGTGCCAGAGAAAAGCAATAATAACAACAAAAATGGCAATATGAGCTCTGGTAAAAATATGTAATGATAACCGCAAAAATTGCAATATGAGCACTGGTAAAAAGTGGTTGCTGAAGACATTAGCTTTATAATACCCAGAAATTCATACACAGATGTCCTCAAGATGTCCTCAAGGTAAAGGGGTTGGTTAGATCCAGTGACAGAACCCAAAGAGTGTGAGTTCAATACCCGGTTAAGGCAGTGGAGAACTTTCAGAGGGAAATTAACAGGAGATAACTGATAACTGACATCCATTAAACATGGCACGTGGAACTAGAACAGTCTACCCCAGTGAGCGAAATAAAGGGTTCAGTTCGACATTCCAACCACCTGAAGAAGGCCGTAGCGTACAACGGCCGAAACGTTGTAATAAATATGGCGACAAAGATGAGGATATAATACCTCATCTCAGAAATATCGGAATTATATAACATTTGGACAGTTTCTACACACACTGTGTCCCCCCCCCAAAAAAAAAAACACTTTTCAAACACAAGAAAAATTAAATAAAAAGCTTAATCTTAGTACTTTGTCTGTTGTCTTTCATGAAACATAAAATTCCCTCACTTTATATATATATATATATATATATATATATATATATATATATTGATGTTTTTTTCCATTTTTAATCGTTCCTAGCACGTCCGAAATTTTCGTTAAAATCTAGTTTTTTTTTTGAGTCAGCAAAATTGACCATTTTTTTCCATTTTAAAAAAAACTGGAAATCTGACTTTGAAATTTTTTAAATATCAATTATCATTTTTTCAAAACTTATTTTAAGAAAATCAGTAATTATAATGTTTATTTAAAAAATATTTTGAACCAAACTTAACTTAGCTTTTGTGCCAAAAAGATGTAATTTGAAAATAAAACAAAGCAGGTCATAAACTTTCGCGTCTCTTGACATGTGATGAATGATATATTTTGAATTCCATAAGGCTAATTTGTTCTACGGAAGGAAAAGTGAAATAATTTACATTTACGTGAACAAATACACACACACATATATATATATATATATATATATATATATATATATATATATATATATATATAAAGTTGATGGATTTATTTTTTACTTATTTATCCGACATATTTGAGTAGACACTGTTTATTTATTAAACAGTATAATTTATTTATTTTCGTTTGCCGGCCTGAATATTTTTGGAAAATCTTATTCAATCTATTTTCTATAAATATATTATTTAATAAATAAACGGAGCGTCTAACTCAAATACGTGTATCCACAATAATGTTTATGTTTAAGTTATAAAAATCTTTTGGTTTAATAAATAATCCTTGCCCTTTCTTTACAAATATGTTTATCTACAATTACGAATGAAAAAATTATTCGAAAATTGGTTTGATTTGGTTTGTTTTGTTTTACAGTATCTCAACGGGTTATTAAATGCCGACAAGATTTTTTATTGCCAGTTTAAAAACATGTATTGCTGGTTATATTTTTCAAAAATGTATAGCTGGTAATATTTTTTTTGCTTCAAAAATCTATTGCTAACAATATTTTTAAAAAATGTTTTGCTGGTAATATTTTTTTTCAAAAATGTATTGCTGGTAATATTTTTTACCAAAATGTATTGCTGGTAATATGTTTTTTTAAATGTATTGCTGCTAATATATATATTTTTAATGCATTGCTGGTAATATTTTATCTTCAAAAATGTATTGCTGGTAATATTTTTTTTTAATTGTATTGCTGGTAAATATTTTTTTAAATGTGTTGCTGGTAATATTTTTTTCAATAATGTATTCCTGGTAATATTTTTTTAAAATGTATTGCTGATATATATATATATATATATATATATATATATATATATATATATATATATATATATATATAATGCATTGCTGGTAATATTTTTTCTTCAAAACTGCGTTGCTGGTAATATTTTTTTTCAAAAAATGTATTGCTCGTAATATTTATTTTTTCAAAATGTATTGCTGATAACTTTTTTTAAAATCTATTGCTGATAATATATTTTTAAATGTATGGCTTTTGGTAATCATATATATATATATATATATATATATATATATATATATATATATATATATATTGCATTGCTGGTCATATTATCTTCTATAAAAATATATATTGCTAGTAATATTTAAAAAATGTATTGCTGATAATATTTTTTTTCAAAAATATGTTGCTGGTAATTTTTTTTAATGTATTGCTGGTAATAATTATTTTCTTCAAAAATTTATTAAATTTATTAATTTATTAATGGTAATAATTTTTACAAAGTATTTCTGGTATTAAAACCTATTCTTACACTTACATAGTGTTTTGATCCCAGTTTGGGGGTTAATTATTTGTCCTCGGCTGGGACCCTAACAGGTGCTACTACCCCTTGTTAGCGTGGACCTAGGAATACCAACAATTAAGAGGTGGTTCTCCGCTCCTCAAAACCACCTGATCAGACAGTCGAAAATGGGAAAAATACGATAAAAAATTAAACACTAAAACTTATCGTTTCTTTTTTAACCAAATTTGTTTGGATAAATATTTTATTTATGTCTCTCACCATCATTGATTCGTTATCTGCGTGGGGGGGGGGCGATCTCAAAGCTTTAAAAACATAAAATGTGTTGACCCAAATTGGTCTTCTGGTTGTGATAGCCTTAGTTTTTCAGACATCGTGACCGAGCGTACTGCCATTGTTTAAAAACATTCATCGCGTCAGTTACTGTAAATAGAGTTCGCTGAGTGTAGTTGGCAGTATAAACCACATGTGGGGTGTGTGGGTTGAGCAAACGTCTGTAATATGTTTTGGCCATTATATACGTATATATATATCACGATCACTCGTCCCGTAACTCGTTAGACTGACAGTGACACTACAAGTACTACAGCCACAGAAGCACTGGTGTGTCTTGGTCAAAATAGCCTGATGAAGCCCAACTCTCTCAAGACAGGTACGAATTCATAGTACTCCTTCTCCTACATTGGTTGCCAGCCATGGCTATAAGAGCCAGTCTGTTCTGGTATTTAGCCATTTCTGGGGGTGACAGGAAGAATGGATGGATACATACTTTACCAAGGGTATTAGTGCGTAAGAATGTAATGAACTCAATTGAAATTCGAACTCATTACTCAGTCCGAGCACCAATCCATTATACTATACTGTGCCATATATATATATATATATATATATATATATATAGTGAGAGAGAGAGAGAGAGAGAGAGACTAATTGATAATATTAGTGGTTAAATTAAACATAAAATCAATACAAACATAGCCATTTTGGTTCAATATATCTGGTGTCTTATAAAGTGATGGTGTTGAATGTAGAGACTATATATATATATATATATATATATATATATATATATATATATATATATATATATATATTATAATATATTATAATAAAAAGAAAGACACGTAAGATATATATTCCAGTTTCTTATTGATTTTTTTTTTATTTTTACAAAACAGTGCTTCATTGCGGATGAAACAGAAGTAAGGATTTAAATTTAATTATATAATTAAATTTGAAGTTTTTTTTAGCTTCGGTTTTTGAAACGTGGTAATTCCTGTGTAGCGAAGAAACCATATTTTAAATCAGTTAATTTATAATATATATATTTCCAAGAAAATAAAATCCAGGTAGAGCTCTATGTACAAGACAGAGCAAGAATATAATATAAATGGCTTAAACACTAATATTTCATGTTTATAATTTACTAAATTGGAATCGTAATCACGATCAAATCATCGAACCTACGATTCAATGTAATATATGATAACCATGGAATATTAGTGTTTGATATTTTATATATATATATATATATATATATATATATATATATATATATATATATATATATATATATATATATATATATATATATATATATATATATATATATTCGGTTTATATTTGATACGCCATGAGCGAATATGAATGTACGTGAGAGATTCATGGAAGATTGAAGTTCAAATACAGTAAATTCGACCTTGCTAACCGAACGCGCCTCTGTGGCCAAATCGGTAAAGGCACGTCAAGCTAAATGACGGTTCCGTATAGGATACAGGTTCGAATCCTGTCGGAGGACGAATATTTTCTGTGAAAATTTCTCGGACATTCAGACTGGTAAATGTTGTTTAATACTGTTTATTATAAAGCAGAGCATTTACTTAAATATTTGAATCTGTTTTCGAAAAACTGTTTGTTGATATATAAAATTTTTTTTTTTTTTATATATATATATATATATATATATATATATATATATATATATATATATATATATATATATATATATATATAAACATATGACCCCAAGCAAGGGTTACAGAGAGTGAGAGCAAGATTATAGAGAGGTGTTTGAGGAAGGGATATAGAGAAGGCCGGGGATCAGGATCAAGGTATCAGAAGATGGCGATTGACATTACATTTGAATATTTGAATATTATAGCAATCAGGGAAACGAGTAAGAGGAAGGGAGTTCCACAGTATGGAAGTGCGAGAGAAGACGCTTTTAGAGTAGAAGAGGCAGAACGCTTTGTTGCGGTAGAAGAGCTAAAATTCATGCAGTTGAGGTTCCAGTGAAAGTAGGTCATTGGAACAGTTACCATAAAAATATTTGTAGAATAGACAGAAGGAAGCCACATCACGTCTGTGAAAAAGTGACTGTAGACAGATGCCAGGTCGACCTATTACATTGCATACATGTCTCTGGATTTTTGACAAGAATATATATATATATATATATATATATATATATATATATATATATATATATATAATATATATATATATATATATTATTCTATATATATATATATATATATATATATATATATATACATACAATAATATATATATATATTATTCTATATATATATATATACAATAATATATATATATATATTATTCTATATATATATATATATATATATATATATATATATATACAATAATATATATATATTATTCTATATGTATATATATATATATAACTAATGATTGACATCACCACACAAAGGCGATTAGTCAATTGCAATCATCAGTCCATCTGATAATTGCATTTAGCATGAAACAGTCTGTCACCTCTGAGTGTTGACTTCAATGTTCCTTTCATATATATATATATATATATATATATATATATATATATATATATATATATTTACAATTATTTTTTAAATATGATTCCTTTATATACAAAAATATATATATATATATATATATATATATCTCATAAATATATATATTAGACATACGTATATTATACTAATGTATATCTATATATATATATTAAATATACATATATTATATATATATATATATATATATATTATAAAATATATATATATTTTAGATATACATTATGTATAAAATATATGTATATGTATATCTAATATATATATATATATATTTATGTATATCTATATATATATATATATATATTTTATAAAAAATATATGTATATTTTAGATATACATTATATATATAAAATAAAATATATATAACATATTTATATATTTTACTTCATCTATTTTTTCTCTCATTTGGATATTAGATATTATCAATCAATCTATCTTTCTATCTATCTATCTATCTATCTATCTATCTATCTATCTATCTCTGTATATATGTGTGTGTGTGTGTGTGTGAAAGCAGTCTATAAATATACACATACATATGTGTGTATGTGTGTGTGTGTGTGTGTGTGTATTTCGATTTGTTAGTTTAATGAATCCCACCCGCATTGAAAGTTAATGAATGTGACCTTGTGCCAGACTTTGCCTTGCTTAAAAAATATGTTAGAAACTGATTAGGTATTTATTTTTATTATTGTGCTTGTCATCTCTCTTTTATTTTTACCTTGATCTTTATCTGGTACCCCGCTATCATGACCTTATGCCAGACTTGGCTAAGATTTGTAAGCTCTCGGCTTTAAGATCACCAGACAAAGCTAAATAAATATCCGCACAAAAAGTGACCCAGCCGTAAATAAACGATTATTTACGTAAGAAGTTTGTTTTTTTTTTTAAATAAAACAAGGAAAAAAAAAGCTTGTTTTTTTTTTTCTTTTGGATCGATCTTTGTGCTTTGTTCGTTGTTTTTTGGGGTTTTTTTTAAGTTTTTCTTACTATTTTCTTTTTGAACTGAACTGAACTGAACTGGTCTTTCCCTCTTTCTTTCTTTCTTTTTTTTTTTTGTCTTTCTTTCTCTAACACTTTCTTTCTACGTCTTTCCCTCTCTCTCTCTCTTTGTCTTTCTTCTCATGAGCGCAACTTTGTTATATGTCTACTAATATTACAGCAACTTCTACTGCTGTCTCTGTCGCAATTCCTACGACTACTACTACTACTTACTCACAACCTTCATTCATTTCCAACTCCCCATTCATAATAAAGCCTTAGCCAGCTAACTCGTTTCTGATTGGTTGACTGGTGACCTCAAAAGAAAACCTAAGGAAGAAAGAAACGAAAATACTAAATGCAAAAAAAAGTATAAAAAGTAACTAAAAAAAAAAAAACTAAGTTTGTCCCATTTCTCTTAAAATAGTAAGTAGCACTCGGCAACAAGGTATTATCATAAATTAACATCTTGTTTTTGTTTTTTTTTGGGGTTTTTTTTCTTTCATTTTTTCTTATTTTTGCTTTTTCTTTTCGTTTTCTTTTTTTATTCTTGTTTCCTTTTATATATATATATATATATATATATATATATATAATTTTCTTTTTGAAATTTTAATTTAAAATTCTTTTCTCAAATCAATTAATCAATCGATCGATCAATATTATAGATATTATTTTAAAGGATTTATTTATTTATTTATTTTTTTTATTTTTTTTTTTTTTACCGACCCGTAACATTCTTGTTGCATATTTCATTTTATTTTATTTTATTTTGGGCGAGGAAATAAGGAAAGTTTTTTAAAAAACGAAAATCACTTTTTCTTTCTCCGAAAAGTGAGGGCTGTCGTGGCGGTGGGGATGAAAAAAGTAAACTTTTTTTAACAGTAAGAATGCACACACACACACACACACTCGCACGCACCCACATTCTTTTTTTCTCTTTCTCTTTCTCCCTGCTTGTACAACCTATTCAGCTCAATGGTTAACGGTTTGACCCCCGTGAGTATTGCCTTAGGACTGACATTCCACCAGTGTTATCTGGTACTAGTCAAATATACTGGGGGGGAGGGCCTAATTCTCATGGTTTTCCACAAATTTTTATCAATCAACATGTTTTGTCGTCTCTACTATTCATAACTGATTTTAGAAATACATAGATAGATAAATAAGTTTTTGGGGGTTTTAACATATGAAATATTTTTCGTATCTAAAAGATAAAATCAAGATAGCTAGAAATAACGGATGTTTTCATATTTTTTCTTTTTGTTTTCAGAATGAAAAAAAAATTAAAAGTATTACAATATAGATACTTTAGCCATTGTTAAGTTCAGCGTTTCAAACGAAATTGCAATTGTGCAATCGGCACTTTGACCAAAAAGAAGTCTTTTTTTTTTTTTTTTTTTTTTTTTCATGCTAAAGAAAATATTATAAATTAAAAAAAAAAATTGAAGAGAAATTTATTCATTTTTATAAAAGTTAAACGGCCCGGTTTGCTATTTAAAATTTAAATTAAAAGTAAATTTATCACTCCTACGGAAGCCAAAATAAAATATGTACATCCACGTGATCTAAAAAGAAGAAAAAGAAAAGGAAAAATAAAATTTGAAATTCGTAATTTGTAGTTCTTTTTTTATATTTTTGCTATCGAAACACTAGGTTACGATTTTTTTTAACATTAAAAAGTTGCATTGTATGTTTTGGCTTCCGTAGAGGGGGGGATTTATAATTAATTAATTTACAATAGCAAAATGAACGCAACTATAAACTTTTATAAAATTTAATAATTCTTTATGTGGGAGTGGGTATTTGGAGTGCTTAATCTAGTTCTTTTCTCCGTAACGTTAGCGATCATGGCTCTTCCCGTCTTCCATCGTAGCTCTAAAGAAAAAATATTTTTTTTAAAATTACTATTTCTTCTTACAGTGTCGTCTGTACAGCTTCACCCAAACGAAAACAGCATTCCTAAATAGGATTTAAATCTCTTTTACTTTTCTTTTTTAACTTTTTTTTTTTAAGTAGGCTCATATTCTGAGTTCACCTTTTTGGATATAAAAAAACAAAAAAAAAAAACTCGTAGATTTCAGCAAAAATCGAAAAATAATGTCCAATATAATTTTTATTTCAAGTATTTTTTCCACGTAACTATGGAAATATAACTCGATATTTTTTTACTGTATATTTCATCAAGGCAATGCTAGTTGGGGAGGGTCTCCCAAATAGTTTAACCCCATTCTGTGAAAATGATGCAGAG
>CAHIKZ030004008.1:0-25121 GCA_903632075.3 Acanthosepion pharaonis
TTTTATCCTTTTTCCGGAAAAAAAACCTTAAAGCATTTTAAAGGGTTTTTTTCCCCCCCGCTAATGGACTTTAAACTTACTTCCAAACTAAAAAAGATCCCCGGGGTTAAAAGTTTTTTTTCGATCCCTAACGGCCCCGGGAAATAAAAATGACTTAAATCATTTTAAAAATTTTTTTCCCCCCCGCAATGGCTTTCCCATATCCGTCGGGTGCTAAAAAACTCCTAAACCCCAAAAATTAAAAATTTTTTTTTCCCCCGCGAACCAAACCAAATAATTAAAGCTTTCATTTTTTTTTCCCCTCCCGCTGGGGTTTTTTTTTTTGTTTACAATTTCTGCCGCGGAAAATAAAAAAATTTTTTAAAAACAAATCAAAAAATTTTTTTTATCCCCCAAGAACCCAAATCAAAAATTTAAATCGTTTTAAATTTTCTCCCCTTACCCCAAGGTTTATTCGTTCTACAACTCATACTGCTTTGGATAAGCTAAAAAAATGACTACCGAGGATAGTGTGTAACTAACCATTATCGATACCCTCTAACCTGGAAACACAAGTTGAACCTTCAATCGTTCATTAAAAGTAGTAGAGTGTGGGCTTGCATCAAGTAAAACCTGACCTTCATTCTACAACAGGTAGCGTATAAATAAACTGAAAAAAGTCTACCTAAAATGACAAATCCAACGCCTTTTTTTTTTTCGATACTATCTAATCGCTAACCGAACCAAACCATGGACTAGAAAAGTTCTATACTTACGTGATTTCTTAGATTCATAGCCCGCCGGGAATGGTTTTATTCGATTCTAAAAAAAAAACTGCGTCGGATAAACTTTTGAAAATGACTACCTAAAATGATAAAATCTAAATCGCCTTTTTTTTTCGATACCCCTTACTACAAACCGGAAACAAAGTTGAACATGGCAAACGTCGATTTAAATATTTTGCCGCCAGCTCGCTGGGAATGGTTTATTGGATTTTACAACTCATACTGCGTCGGATAAGCTAAAAAATGACTAACCTAAATGACAATCTAAATCGTGTTTTTTCGATAAATCCAAAAGTTTAACCGAAACTCAAACGAGACCCAAACGTCGATTCCAACATTTTGCCATCTAGCCCGCCGGGAATGGTTTTATTCGGATTCTACAACTCATATTGCGTCGGATAAGCCAAAAAATGATAAATTAAATGAAAAAGGAAATCGACTTTTTTTCGACCCCTCTTAACGCCACCGGAAACAATAAAGTTGAAATTCAAACGTCGATTTAAGGGTTCTTGCCGCCAGCTAATCTGGGAATGGTTTTGGATCGATTCCCGTCGAGTAAGAAGTGATATAGCGTTTTTTTTCGGATACCCTCCTTAAAAAAAAAAAATTATAGACCTAAAATAGACAGGGATTTCTCCATAAATTCCGGGATTTTTTTTATCGATGAACTCTTTATTGGCAATCGTTACCCTTAAATGATCACCAACTTGAACTTCAAATCAACCATATATATATATTAGCATGTAAAGCTACTGCAGTTGAAATGAGGGAGAAAAAAAAGCACTTACCGCTCTGACGTAATCCATCCTCGGCCAGATAACATAAAAAGAATGAGGGGGACTGGCATCGCATTTTTATCCAATAACGATGCAATGCATTATGGGACATGGACGCAATGCATTATGGGACATGGACGCAATGAATTATGGGATCACAGGAAGACGCAAGGGATTATGGGTACATGAACAACTATAAAAACAACTACTTTTTTCCAAGTCGGCGAGTTCTTCGAGGGACGTTCACGGTTGACGGCTAGAACGGGCAGTTAGTGTGATTTGGAGACAGAACTCAGGAAGGAACGACTCAAGTTTGAAATACCAGTTGGGAGAGCTTGAATTTACTCGCTGGTTACTGTTTTCTTCATTCGCCTCAAGCTATTTCGGCATATTGATTCTTCAAAATGGAAGGCAAAGTCTTTGACGTCCGTTTGATTCCAGAATTCAGCGGCGCCCCAACGGATATGCCCATTGTTGAATGGATAGAAAATGTGGAATTGGTCTGCGAACTTTGTGCCATGGACAAGATCGAGCGCATCTTGCCTTTTACGACTTCGAGGCGGTGCCCTCGCTGTATATAGACAACTCAGTGGAGAGCAGAGGGCAGACGCGGAACAAATTAAACGGGCCCTTATGACTGCATACGCGACTGACAAATTTAATGCGTTCGACCAATTTATGGGACGGCGTCTTCGCCCAGGGGAAACTGTGGATGAATTCCTGGCTGAAATGCATCGTTTGGCGCGGCTAGTAGGAGAACCGCTACCTGATCGGTGGATGGCATGTGCATTTGTGTCAGGACTGCCACATCATGTTAGGCAGCTTCTCAAAGCTTCTTCCAGGATGGACGACATGAATCTAGAACAGATTCTGACCCGAGCAAGGGCTATTATGACGGATGACGAAGGGTGCCAGGTATTGGCCGCCACATCCGTAGAGCCAACGCGCTCAGAAGCTGAGGTTCCCCTGCCAAACCTGTTAGCAGAACGATTACCTGCTACAAGTGCTCTGGACCCAACCATATGGCGAAGAATTGTACACAAGGACGTCAGGAGAGGTCAAACAGAACGCAGAGGTCTGGTCGCGACAAGCGGTGTTTTCGATGCAACGGCATTGGACACATTTCCTCAGAATGCCAGGGAAACGCCCAAGGGGGGAGAAGGCGTCAGCGCCAGCCTTCTCCCCGAACAAGTAAAAACCGGAAGTTACCCACCGTACAAGTATTTGTAGATGGAGTAGAGTGCACAGCTCTAGTGGATTCGGGATGCTCACAGACTCTGGTGAGCAAGACTGTGTGTCGCTGCTGGAAGCAGGAAGAGGTGGGAGTGTTGACTGCCGACGGGAAGACCCTGAAGTGCCGTGGATACGGTAAAATTAAGTTGGGCGTCGAGCATATTCAGCCCGTGACTGTTGAGGTTCTGGTCGTGGAAGGGCAGTTGCTAGGATTCGATCTTCTTCTCGGGATTGATGCAATCAAAGTGCTCGGAGGTGTTTACTTGACCGAATCAGGCGAAGCTCGTTTCGGAAACCTGAACACATGTGCCGCCATTGTTATCAACAAGCCTGACTTTAGAGTGACGTTTAACCCGAGCACAAAAACGTGGACTGCATTGTGGAAGTGGGCGAGTGGTTATTCACCCAGCAAGTTGGTCAATAAAGTACAGGAGTACACAGTACCTGGCCACGTCCGGGATGCATACGATGAAGAACTAGCACGGTGGCAGCGAGACGGATGGCTACTGCCATATCCTGAGAAAGAGCTTGGCCCACCCAAAGGGATTAATTCCCTTAATGGCGGTCGTACAAGAACACAAACAGAAGGTCCGACCGGTACTTGACTATCGGGAGTTGAACGGCTTTGTAGACGCATTCACGGCTGACGCAGAGGTGTGTGCGCAGAAATTACGAGAATGGCGACGACAAGGAGCTGACGTATCGCTGTTGGATTTGAGAAATGCGTACCTACAGATTCACATTGACAAATCGCTATGGCCGTTTCAAACAGTGGTCATTAAGGGCAAGCGGTTTTGCCTTTACGCGTTTGGGTTTTGGCCTGAATGTGGCACCTCTTGTCATGAAGTCAGTGATCGACATGATAACGTCCCAGGATCAGGACATTAAGAGTGCCACGTCGGCATACGTCGACGATATCTTCATAAATGAAGGCCTAGTTTCTGCAGCGCGTGTAAGACAGCACTTTGCAGATTACGGGCTAGTCTGTAAAGATCCGGAGCGATTGAGAGACGGAACTAAGGTCCTGGGTCTGCAAGTCTGGGAAGAAAGCAACTCCCTTCGATGGAAGCGGGGAGGTCAAGTTCCAGAAATTGCTCAAAAGGTGACCCGCCGAAGCGTATTTTTCCTTGTGCGGGAAACTTGTGGGTCATTTCCTGTGTGCGGTTGGCTTAGGGTGGCAACTGCATTTATTAAGCGTTATGCAAGCACACTAACCAAAGGATGGGACGACGAGATAAAGGATGCCCCTCTTGGACGTATGCTGGAGGAAACAGTGGCCAGAGTGCGGGAATCAGATCCTGTCGGCGGAGACTGGTGTGTGAACGGCAATGAAATGACAGTTTGGGTGGATGCAAGCTCCGTGGCCACGGGAGTAGCACTAGAGGTGAATGGGAGCGTCGTGGAAGATGCTTGCTGGTTGCGTCCAACCAATGATGCCAAACACATTAATCTTGCTGAGCTTGATGCGGTGATCAAGGGCGTGAATCTTGCCCTGCAGTGGCAGGCACCAGTTATGCATGTGGTCACCGATTCAGCATGTGTGCATCGGTGGGTGTCTGACACCCTGACAGGAAGGACGCGCGTGAACACGAAGGCAGCGGGTGAAATGCTGATGAGGCGGCGCTTAGAGACACTGCGAGCTTTGGTGGAGGAGTACGCACTGACTATGACTGTGACGTTGGTGAAATCTTGTCAGAACCGCGCTGACAGCCTCACCAGAGTGCCGCAACGCTGGTTGGAGATGCACAAGAAAGGAGGAGAACCGGTGCAAGTGAGTTGTGTCACTGCAACGAGCCAGTTGAGCAAACGTCAGGTGACCCACATCCACCAGCAGAGTGGGCACCCAGGTGTTAAAAGAACAATGTACTTTGCTAGGACTGTAGATCCAACGGTGTCTAAGGAACTGGTAAAATCTGTCGTTAGAACCTGTGAAGCCTGCCAATCGATCGATCCAGCACCAGTGCATTGGAAGAAAGGAAATTTGAGTGTGAGAAAAAACTGGAGCAGGTTAGCAATGGACGTAACCCATTGCAATGGTAGCCATTTTCTTACGCTCATTGACTGTGGTCCCTCCCGTTTTGCAGTATGGCGGCCACTGAGACGGCAAGACTCTGCTGGTGTCATTCGTCAGCTAGAGACAGTCTTCTACGAACGAGGCCCGCCGACCGAAATACTGACTGACAATGACACCACGTTCACTTGCAGACAATTTAGGGAATTTGTAAACAGCTGGGGCGTGCATTTGAGGTTCCGGTGCGCTTACGTGCCGTCTGGAAATGGCATTGTGGAACGCAACCACAGAAGCGTCAAAACCATAGCGGCCAGGAAAAATTGTTCAGTCTTGGAAGCGGTTTACTGGCATAACGTCACCCCTAAGGACAACCTTTCACCTTCCACGGCACCGGCTGATGTACTGCACACATACCACGTCCGGGTGAGAGGCATCGACGCGACGCCCCCGCCTGAATCACAAATAACCGAAGGGGAATACAAGGAAGGGGACATTGTCTGGGTTAAGACTCCACGTGGTAAATGCACGACCAAATTTGGAACCGGACGTGTGACCGAGGTGGTGAGTCAGCAGTCAGTGCGGGTCGATGGAACGCCTCGTCATGTTAGAGACCTGCGCCATTTTTGGGCTCAAATCCCACAACTGACGAAGAAGACACGGAGGATAGTGAACAGCCAATATACATAGAGTTGGATTCAACAACCAATCACTCCGATAGCGGTAGTTTGCCAATAGATCGGGACGTGTCTAATGAGAGCTCCTCTGATGAAGAAGTTCAACCAATCCCCCTTCGGAGGAGCACCCGGAACAAAAGACCGTATCCTCACTGTCATCTGTGTGATCCGGAGATCAGGGGGGAGTGTGGCGGACATGAGACAGAACCTGGGACGAGCACAACTGGTCGCGACTTGCCTTGTCCCCGCCAAAAAAAGAGCCCGTATTTGCTTAGCATGTAAAGCTACTGCAGTTGAAATGAGGGAGAGAAAAAAAGCACTTACCGCTCTGACGTAATCCATCCTCGGCCAGATAACATAAAAAGAATGAGGGGGACTGGCATCGCATTTTTATCCAATAACGATGCAATGCATTATGGGACATGGACGCAATGCATTATGGGACATGGACGCAATGAATTATGGGATCACAGGAAGACGCAAGGGATTATGGGTACATGAACAACTATAAAAAAAACAACTTTTTTTTTCCAAGTCGGCGAGTTCTTCGAGGGACGTTCACGGTTGACGGCTAGAACGGGCAGTTAGTGTGATTTGGAGACAGAACTCAGGAAGGAACGACTCAAGTTTGAAATACCAGTTGGGAGAGCTTGAATTTACTCGCTGGTTACTGTTTTCTTCATTCGGACCAAATTGCCAATCTAGTCTTACACTTAAATTCATGAGGTCAAAGTACCAAATAGGAAAGCTCCTCAGAACAATTGCCATGAAAATGTTTACGGAAAGAAACGGGCAACCGAGATGCCAGGTCAGGATTATTAACATAGCAGATTCTTATTATAAACAATAATGGCAACAGATAGACATATCACCTGGAATTTAAAATAAAATAAAAATTAAAAAGATAAAACTGCATGACTCACCCCAATGCAGGATGGATTATTAGCCCAAAATCCAGATGGAAGTGTTGGCGATCCCAATACTCAAAAGCGAACACATGCCAGCACTAAGTGAAAGGAACCTGGAGCAGCATCTTCATTTAGTTGATAAAACAAAAGACACATCTCAGATCTGGAATAACAAAACAAAAACAATAATTTCAGATTGCTGTCTGTCATAGTTTGAGCAAGAGGCCATGAGGATGATGTCTTTAATCATCACAAATTTTTTCAAACAGACAAAAAAAAAAAAAAAAAAAAAGCACCATATTTATTCCTGCTATAAAACGAAATCTTATTTACAAGGTGAGCCATTACTTTTTTCATGTAAAAAAAATATTTATATATATATATATATATATATATATATATATATATATATATATAAAGTTCTCACTTCAGTGTGGCATCATCTGCTTCAGAGCAGATCAAGTTCAATCTATTCAGGGTGCTCAGTGATTGTAATCTTCTGCCAGACCAAGCTAAATTACTAAATACCACACTGTGCGATTTGGTTGGTTTAGTTAGTTTTATGGCATATCAACTTTTTTTAAAAAGTTATTTATCACGGAATTCTGTTCAATAATACATAAACAGAAAGGTTTGATTTGTACAAGATTTAGAAAAGGTACATGTAAATTTAGGCACACTGGAGTAATGGATAGTGGCTCAGATTGAGGAACAATAAAGCTGAATTCAAATTTCAGTTGAATCCATTGCATTCACTTATGTGTTACTACCCTTGAGAAAGGTATGAATCTTCTTCTCCCCTCAGCTATGGGTAAACAGGGGATAGATCGGGTTCTATAGCCTTGGATGGCAACTGGTCTACCACAAAAAGAAATGGCAACCTACTGCAGGGAAATAATCTGTCTCGTCAGTCATGTATTGAAAAATACATGATTGCCTAAGTGTGTATCACGCATGGCAAATAAACTGACCATTTTTTTAAGTTGATTTTAATACAAAGTTGAAGAAAGGTACACATATGCTTTCTTTTCAAAGAAACTTTTAACACATTAATGCCCACCATAAAATTCAGTATCTATATATATATATAAAACAGAGGATGTATGTGTATGTATGTGTGTGTGTATATATATATATATATATATATATATATATATATATATATATATATATATATATATATATATACACAGTACTTAGTGGAAAGTGCTCAATATCAGTGATAGAGCTAACATATTCAGTTGTATGGATATGAGTTTGTGACCCAGAGTTTCACGCTTTCGTGATCATTAGACAAATTCTTATGATTGCAAATGGATGAAACCCAGGGTCACAAACTAATGGCAACTGGTCTCCCATGAGAAAGAAATGGCAACCTACTGCAGGAAGAAAATTTGCCTTGTCAGTCATGTATTGAAAAATACATGATCGCTTAAGCGTGTATCATGCACTGCAAATAACTGACCGATACATAAGTTTGGCTTGTATGAGAGTTGAAGAAAGGTACACATAGATTGGGTTTTTGTATGAGAGTCAAAAAAGCAGACATAGGTTTGGTTTGTATGAGAGTCGAAAAAAGGTACACATATGCTTGGTTTATAGGAGAGTAAAAAAAGCTACATGTTTGTTTGGTTTGCATGATAAAACACTAGTACAAAAAAAAAAAAGAAAAAAAAAAAAAAGGTCCCTTTTGAGGATCTTAACCATTTGCACAGGGATGTAGTCGATTTATTCCAGACATCAATTGACAGAGCAATAGAGAAGTGGTAAGTAAAATCATCTTGTAGGTTCATTACTACAAGAGTGTGTTTGATACTTACTGAGGTGCAACATATGTCTCCTAGTGCCAGCCTAAGCTTAATAAATGCCAAAGCAAACAAACATTTCCTACATTTGTTTTCATGCAGAAAACACTGACATTTTAAAATGTTAATATGAGCAGATGGTCAATGAGTAATAACTGAAGATAATGCTTCTCAATTAAAACAAAAAACAAAACTTATAAAATTTTCTGTTTTTTATCTAATTTGTAATAGTATGCAATTCACAAGGAGTCAATCATAATTTCAAATTTTACATTTAAGAAGTCAAGGATCAATTTCACACTGTTTATATTATGAATAAGACCCTCTTCTAAAATGATAAAAAAAAAAAAAAAAAAAAAAAAAAAAATAAAATGTTGCAAGATTGCAAATGACAAAGAAAGAAAACTACAGGACCTTTTTAGACAAGGTAGTAAAAAAAGGGAGCAAGATAGGACAAGCTATCATAAAGAAGGGAGCAGATAGGACAAGCTATTAAGAAAGGGAGCAGATAGGACAAGCTATCATAAGAAAGGGAGCAGATAGGACAAGCTATCATAAGAAAGGGAGCAGATAGGACAAGCTATCATAAGAAAGGGAGCAGATGGGACAAGCTATCATAAGAAGGACAAAATGTTTAAAAAAAAAAAAAAAAAAAGACAATGTACTGTTGTCCGATAATGTACTGTTGTCCAGAAGCAAGATAAAGCCACTAAGATGAATGGGGTTACTGAGAGGAGGGAATATAAGAAAAAGACCTTATTATGAGAGAGAACAATAAAAGAACAGGAATTAAAAAAGACAGTAGATAATAGTAGACATCAGATTTAAATTTTTGGTAATCAGAGTTGAATGGAAAGCAAGAAGCCAGAAGTGTGAGAAGGAAGGAACTGTTAGCATAGAATTTAGTATTATGTCTAACCCTTTTAATTGTAAGATGATGAGACCTTGTTGTCAATCTAGTACTGCACGTAAATTAGAATGTAAAGTCTAGGTACCAAAGAGGAAAGCTCATCAGACCAAAAATTACCATAAAAATATTTATAGAAATAGCATAGGAAATTATGTTATATTGGTGGGAAAGTAACTGAAGCAGAGATATCAGATTGGGACCAATAACTTTGCAGATTCTTCTTTGGTTTTTTATGAAAATCTCTAAATATATAGCAGAAGCACCTGATCAGATGTGATAGCAATATTCAATGCATGGGCGAATGGTGAACTTATAAATATATAAATAAATAGACACCTTGACGTGGTTAGCAAGCTTGTTTCACTAGATCAATTACAACTGAGTAAGGAGTTTGATCCTCATTGGGTGTTCTGCACTTTTGGCCTTGTGCAATATCTAAGCTACATAAATCCTTATAAATGCATAAAACTGAATCTGGAGAGAAAACTTGTCTAGCAAAACACAGTGAACTAACTTTCCTAGCAATTGATTCAATATAATCATTCCATTTCATGTCAGTGGAAAATGTTTACCATTGTTGATGTCGATATTAAAATCCATTATTCGTTTTATGTAACAGAAGACAAGTAAGGTAATGAATTCTGGAGACAAGTTGAGATTTCTATACTTTTTATTGATTTACTGTTTTAGTCAACTCTAGTTGAGAAAGCAATTGGCATTTTAAGTTTGTAACATTTCTGTTCAGCTTGATTTACATACATTAATAACAGGATTTAGGATTTGAGATTGCATTTTCCCTCCTTTTTTTACTTGTCAGTTTATTAGGTTTTGCTCATTTTAATATATTCACAATTTGTTTGAACCAGTTTAGTTGATTTTTTTTTTTTCTAGGCTCACTTTTATCAAAGTTTGATGGGATGTGGTTTAGAGATCTTTTGGTAGCCTCTCAAGTTGTTTAGGGATCTCAGGGTTTAGATATCTTCATGGCAACCTTGCTAATCATTTATAGTTCTTTTTGGTAGTCTCTCCAGTGGTTTAGAGGGCTCCAGGGTAGTCTCTTTATTTGTTGCTATTATGTCTGCATATTCTATTGGCTTGATGCTGTCAAAAGATTTGTTTTGCACTAAATCCCAATAAAGTTTGCTATATTAATTTATTGTCCAATAAAATGGCATGTCTGGTACATTCCTTGGATTAGCATCAACTTTGACATAGATAAAAGAATGGTCAGAGATACCCAAAGGAGGCATCAACTCTGCAGAACATTGATCAGGGTATGAGATGAGGAACAAGTCTAACAACATAGCATCACCTGTATCAGGAACACAAGTAGATGGTTGGTTGATTTTGTTTAGCAGCATATCAACATCTCTATGGGTTATTTAATGCCAAAATCTAAATATTTTGTTTGCAATTTTATGCTTTAAACTACAAATTTTGTACATTCAAGGTAAATGTATTTTTTTTTTTTCAGACATATAGTTTGTAGATGATAAAATGTATTATTTGCTAATTTTTTTAATGTATTGTTAGTAATCTAAAAAAATATATTGTTGGCCATGTTTAAAAAAAAAAAATGTATCATTCGTCATTTAAAAAAATATGTATTGTTGCTAATTTTTTTAATGTATCGTTAGTAATTTAAAAAAATGTTTTATTGGCCATATTTTAAAAGCCAAAAATTTTTTTTTAAACTCTTTTTTTAACCCCCAAATTTTTTTTCCCCCTTTTTCCCCCTTTTTAACCAAACCAAAATTTAAATTTTCCCCCCCCCCCCTTTTTTTTTTCCCCCCCCTTTTTTTCCCGGGGTTTAAATTTCCCAAAAAAAAATTTTTTTTATACCCTTATCCCTAAAAAAAACCCCCAAAAGGAAAAAAGGGTTTTTTTTTTTTTTTTTTAAACCCAATGAATTATGAAACCCCCTTGGTAAAAAGGTTTTTTTTCCCCCGCCTTTTAAAAAAAACCCCCAATAAAAAGCTTTTCCCCCCCAATTTTTCCCCCCCAAAAAAATTAAAAACTAAAATTTTTCTTTTGCCCCAAAAAAAATTTTTATTTACAAACTTAATCCTGTAAAAATAACCCCAAAAAAAACTAAATCCCTTTTTCCCCTTCCCCCCCCAAAAAAATTTTCCTTTTTTTTAATTTTTCCCTAACCCAATGTTTTTATTTAAACTTGCTTGATAACTAAAAAAAAATACCAAAAAAAATTAACGCCTTTTTCCCCCTTTTCCCCGGAAAAAATTAACCTTTAAAAATCGTTTAAAATTTTTTTTCCCCAACCCCCGGGTTTTTTTTCGATTCCCCAACCTAAAAAAGTAAAAAAATTTTAAAAACAAATTTTTTTTTTGAATTTTTCGGGAAAAAAAAATTTCCTTAAAGGTTTTTTTAATTTCTTTGATTTAATTTTTTTTTCGATTAAACCCCTCTTCCCGGGAAAAAAAAAAAACAAATAAATTTTTTTTTCCCCCCAAAAAAAAATTGAACCCCAAACCCTTTTTAATTTTTTGGGGTATGGGGGGGTTTTTTTTTTCCACTTTAAAAAAAAAAAATGAAAAAACCTTTTTTTCGCCCCCCCCGAAAAGGGAAATTGAACCCCAAAATTTTTTTGGATTTTCTTTGGGGCCCCCGGGGGGTTTTATTTTTTAAAAACCTGGAAAAAAAACCCAAAAAAAATTAAACTTTTTTTAACCCAACCCCCCGAAACCCGGCCCAAAGTATTTGGTTTTTTCCTACCCCGGGGGGGTTTTTTTGATTTCAACCAAAGCGTGGAAAAAAAAAAATAAAAAAATGCCTTTTTTCCCTTTAACCCCCCCAAAACCCAAAGGTTTTTTTTTTTTTCCTTTTAGCTAAATGGTTTTTTTTGATTTTAAACCCCCTTTTGGGTAACAAAAAAAAACCAAAAACAAAAAATTTTTTTTTTTTTTTTTTAAAAACCCCCCAAATGTTTTTTCTTTTTTTTTCCCCCCCCGGGAAGGTTTTTATTTTCAAAATTTTCCCATAAATTTTTTTAAAAAATTTTTGCCTTTTTGAACCCTTTCCCCCGGGGGTTTTTTTTTCCCGTGGAAAGGGAAATTTTTTTCCCCTACTCCGGAAATAAAAAAAAAATAAAGGACAAATTTAAATTTTTTTCTATTAACCCAAGGGCCTTGAACCTTTAAAACATTTTAAAAAGGGGGGACCCGCGGGGGTGGTTTTACGATTTTTCCCCCGGGGAAAAAAATGACTACCTAAAATGCAAAAAAATTTTTTTTATCCTTTAAAAACAAACCCTTGAACCTCAAAAGTCGATTTTAAAATTTTTCCCTACCCCGGAAAGGTTTTTTCTTTCCTTACTGCCGGAAAATAAAAAACCCAAAATACAAAACAAAGCTTTTTTTATACCCTTTAAAAGCAAAAAAAACCCTTAAACCCAAAAGCAAAGGCATTTTCCCCACCGGGAAAAAGGGTTTTTTCGTTTCCCCAAAAGTATAATAAAAAAAACTACCCTAAAATGACAAACCCCAAATCGCCTTTTTTCCCTTTCCCTTTGAACCAAAAACCCAAAATTTTTAAACATTTTTTCCCTCCCCCTTTTTTATTCTCAAAATTGCTGGATGTAAAAAAAATTTTTTAAAAAAAATTTTTTTTTTTATACCCTTTAAGCTAAAAAATTTAACCTTAAAGCATTTAAAACTTTCTTTCTTAACCCCGGGGGGAAAAAATTTACAACCAACGCTAAAAAAAATGCCAAAAGCAAAAATTTTTTTTCCCCTTCCTCCCCCTTCTTAAACCCCTTTAATTTCAAATTTTGGGTTTTTTTTCCCCAAACCGCCGGAAAATTTTTTTTTCAAAATCAAGCTTTTTCGAACCCAAGGGAAAAAAAAAAATTTTTCCCCATAAACTTTTTGACCAAAGGGGAAAAAAATTTTTTTTCCTTTCCCTACGCCGGAAATAAAAAGACCAAAAAATCTTTTTAAAAACCCCAAAACAACCCTTTTTAAATTAAACCAAAAAATTCCTGTAATTTAAATTTTTTTTTCCCTATCGCAAAAGTAAAAAAAACCCAAACCTAAAGCTTTTTTTTAACCAAAAAAAAAGTTTTCCCTATCTTTTAAGCTTTTCCCCCCCCCCAAAAAAAGGTTTTTCTTTCTCAACCACGGAAAAAATATTAAATTTAAAAATTTCTTTTCGTACCCCAAAAAAACAAATTTTAACCTACTTTTTAAATTTGGGAAAAAAAAGGTTTTTTTAAAAACCCCCGCCCCCCTGAAAAAATTTTTAAACAAACTATCCTTTTTTAAAAAGGAAAGAAACCCCGGGTTTTTTTAAACTAAGGCCCCCGGGGAAAAAAAGGTTTTTTTTCAAATTTTTCCAAAAAAAATGCCTTCAAATTTATGGCCCGTCCCCCAAAAAACGACCCTTTTTTTAACCCCAAAACCGGGTTAAAAATTTTTGGGGGCCCCCCCCCGGGGGGAAATTGACTTTAAAAAATTTAAAAAATCTTTAAAAAAATAAAAATTTTTTTTTTTTACCCTCTTTAAATAAAAGAAAAAAAAGCTTTAAAGCTTTTTTCTCCCAAAGGGAATTTAAAACAAACCCTAAAATAGCCAAAAAAAAAAAATCTTTTTCCCTTTTGTAACCCCAAAAATAAACCCGGGAAAAAGGGTTTTTTCCCCCCCAAAAAATTTTTTTTTTTCCCCAATTTTTCATTTCTACTAAAAAATGTATAAAAAACAAATCTAAAAAGCCTTTTTAAAATCTAAAACCCAACCAAAAAATTTCCTTTCGATTTTTTTCTTCCCCAGCCCGGGAATTTTTTTTTAAACCCCTGCCGGAAAGCAAAAAATTTTTTTAACTAAACCCTTTTTCCCTTTTTAAAAAAAACCAAGGGAAAAAAATTTAAATAGGTTTTTTGCCCTTTTCCCCCGGGGAAATTTTTAAAAAAATTTAAAAGGGTTTTAAAAAAACCAAAAAAAGACCAAAACAAATCGTTTTTTTTTTCCCTTCGGAAAAAAACCCCAAAGAATTACTTTTTCTCCCCGGGGGGGGAAAAATTTTTATTATTTAAATCCTTCCGGGGGCTAAAAAAAAAAAAAACAAATGCCTTTTTTTTTTGATTTCCCCCTTTTAACCAAAAACCCCAAAATTAATTAAAATTTTTTTCATTTTCCCCTTTTTTGGGGTTTTTTCCAAATTTTCTTTTTAACCCCAAAAAAAAACCCAAAATTTTAACCCAAACTAACCCTTTTTTACCCCAAAAGGGATTGGAAACCCCAAACCCAAAGGTTTTTTCCCATCAAATTTTCCTTTTCAAACTTTAAAAAAAAAAAACAAAAATTTTTTTTTCCTTTTTTCCCCCCAAAAAAAATTATTAAAATTTTTTCCCCCCCTTTTTGGGGCCAAAATTTTTTTTTATTTTCAATTATGACTCTAAAAATACACCTAAAAAAATTAAATCCTTTTTTTCCCCCCTTCGCTAACCAAAAAATTTCCTTCAAACTCATTTTTTCCTTTTCTAAAAAAACCCAAAAATTTTATCCCTTTTGTTTTCCCCAAAAAAAATTAAACCCTTTTTTTTGATCCCCCTTCGCTAACCAAAAAGGGTTTAACCCTTTAAACTCATTTGGTTTTTTGGGACCGCCGGAATTTTTTTTTCCCTTTTTTCATCTGCTAAAAAAACCCAAAAAAAACCTAAATCCCTTTTTTTATCCCCTTAACGCTTGGGGCCCCCTTTAAAATTTTTTGCAAAAGGGTTTTTCCCCCCAAAATTTTTGGTTTTTTAAAAAATCCTAAAAAAAAAGTTAAAACCCCAAACCAAAAATTTTTTTTTCCCCAAACCAAGGGGGTTTTTCCCTTTAAACCGAAAGGTTTTTTCCCAAAAATTCCAAAAGAAAAAGATCTTCTCAATTTTTAAAAAAATTTTAACCCCAAAAAATTTTTTTAGCCCTACCCCCTTTTTTTTTTTAAAAGTTTTTTTTCTTTGGAAAAAAAAGGGAATTTAAAAAATTTTTTTCCCCTTTTTTTAAGCCCAAAGAAAAAAAAAATTTTTTTTCTTTAACCCCCGGGTTTCCCCCGGGAAAGGTTTTCATTCCATCAACTAAAAGAACCCAAAAAAAATTGCTTTTTTTTCATACCCTCAACGTAACCGGAAAAAATTGAACCTTCAAAGTCGATTTAAAACATTTCTTTGCCCTCCCGCGGGAATGGGTTTTTTTTATTTCAACTCATACTGCCGGGTAAGCTAAAAAAAAATTTTTCCAAAATAAAAAAGCCTTTTTTTCAACCCTTAACCCAAAACAAAACCCCCTTTTTTTCCCCGGGGTTTTTTTCCCTTTTAAAATTTTTAACTAAAAAAATTAACCAAAAAGGTTTAAATCCCTTTTTTTTATATCCCTTTTTTAAAAAAAAAAAAACCAAAAAAAAATTTTTTTCCCCCCCCGGGGGCGAAAAAAAATCCTTAAAAAAAAAACTACCCAAAAAAATTTAAACCTTTTTTAACCCCCAACCCGGGAAACCAAAAAAAAAAAAAATTTTTTCCCCCCCCGGGTGTTTTTTTTCCCCCCCCCCTTTTTATGGGTCTAAAAAAACTCCTAAAAAAAAAAAACCCCTTTTTTTTTTCCCCCCCAAAAAAAAAAAACCCAACGCAAATTTTTCTTTTTGCGTAGGGGGAATTTTATTCGAAAAATTCCCCCTTTCCCAAAAATACTAAAAACAAAAAAAATTTTTCCCTTTTTTTTTTAACCCCCCCTTTTTTAAAAAAAATTAACCCAAACCATTTCCTTTCCCGTTTGCCAATTTTTTTCACCCCAAAAATTTTCCAAAAATACCCCTAAAAACAAAAATTTTTTCCTTTTTAACAAAAGCCCAAAAAAACCCCTTTTTCCTTTCCCCCAAAATTTTCCCTTTAAAATTTTTTGGTAACCCAAATTTTTAAAAACAAAAAATTTTGGGAAATAAAAAAATTCCCAAAAAAAATTAAAACCCTTTTTTTTTGATACCCCCTTTAAAGTAACCCGGCAAAATTGAACCCAAACGTCGATTTGGCTTTCTCTTGCCGCTAGCCCCGGGGAAAGGTTTTTTTTCGTTCTACAACTCATACCATCGGATAATAAAAAAAGACACCTAAAAACCCTTTTAAAACCCCCGTACCCCCTTAACGTAACCCGGGAAAAAAAAAAAACTGATTTAACATTTCTCTTCCGCTAGGGCCAAATGGGTTTTTTCGATTCTACCTCAAATGCTCGGTAAAACTAAAAAGACTACCTAAAATAAAAATTAAAAAGCCTTTTTTTTTACCCCCCTTTAAAGCTAACCGGAAACCAAATTGAACTTAAACGTCGATTTAAGCATTTTCCCCTTCCCCAACCCCGGGGGTGGTTTTATTCATTCTAAAATAATGCATCGGATAAGTAAAAAATGACTACCTAAAAGCAAATTAAATCCCTTTTTTTTTGATACCCTCTTGTAACCGGAAAAAAATTGCTTCAAAATGATTTAAAAATTTTCTTGCCGCTACCCGCGGAAGGGTTTTTTCGATTCTACAACTCATACCCCTCGGATAAACTAAAAAAAGACTACCTAAAAAAAAATCTAAATCGCCTTTTTTTTTATACCCTCTTTAAAGCTAACCAGAAACCCCAAAATTGAACCTTCAAACGTCGATTTAAGGCATTTTTTCTTGCCGCTAGCCCGCCGGGAATGGTTTTATTCGATTCACAACTCCCTGCATCGGATAAGCTAAAAAATGACTATAAAAAAAATCTAAATCGTTTTTTTCGATCCTCTTAACGCTAACCCAAACCCCAAAATTGAACCTTCAAACGTCCCCATTTAAAACATTTCTCCCTTTCCTAGCCCCCCGGGGAAAGGTTTTTTTTCGATTCTACCTTTAAAACTGCATCGGATAAGCTAAAAAAAGACTACCTAAAACCCAAAATTTTAAATCCTTTTTTTTTAAACCCCCTTAACCCCTAACCGGAAACCCAAAATTGAACCTTTTAAACGTCGATTTGGTTTTTTCTTGCCGCTTAGCCCCCCGGGGGTGGTTTTTTTCGATTCTACAACTCATACCATGGATAAGCTAAAAAAAAAGACACCTAAAAAAAAATCTAAATCGCCTTTTTTTTTTGATACCCCCTTTAAAGCTAACCGGAAAACCCCCAAAAAAATTTTTTAAATTTTTTTTTCCCCCCCCCTTTTTTTCCCCAATTTTTTTTGGTTTTTAAAAAAATGTTAAAAGAAAAAAAATTTTTTTAAAAAAAATCTTAAAAAAACCCCCCCCTTTCCCCAAAAATTTTTCCCCCAAAAACCCCAAAGGTTTTTTTTAACCCCCCCTTTTTTCCCAAAAACTCCTAAAAAAAAAAAATCCCTTTTTTTAAAAAAAAACCCCCCCCCTTTTTTTTTTTTTAAAGGAAAAAAAATTTTTTTGGGGGGGGGGTTTTTTTGGGGGTTTTTTTTTTGGTTTCCCAAAAAACCAAAAGAAAAAAAACCCTTTTTTTAAAAAAACCCCCCTTTTTTTTTCCCCTTTTTCCCCAAAAGGTTTAAAAACCCCCCGGGGGGCCCCCGGGGGGGCCCCTTTTTTTTTTTTTTTTAAACCAAAAAATAAAAAAAAAAATTAAAAAAATTTTAAAAACCCCCCTTTTTTTTAAAAAAAAAACCCCCCCCGGAAAATTAACCTTTTTGGAAAAAAATTTTTTTTTAATTTAAAATTTTATTTTAAAAAAAAAAAAAAAAAAAAAAAAAATTTTTTTTTTTTTTTTTCGGAAAAAAAAAAAAACCCCAAATTTTTTTGGGGGCCCCCCCCCCAAAAAAAAATTTTTTTATTTAAAAAGGGAAAAAGGAAAAACCCCCTTTTTAAAATTTTTTTCCCCCCCCCCCAAATTCCCAAACCCCCAAAAAAATTTTTTTTTATTTCCCGGGGGGGGTTTTTTTTTTTCCCTAAAAAAAAACCCAAAAAACCCAAAAAAATTTTTTTTTTTTAACCCCCCTTTTTAAAAAAAAAAAACCCCCCTTTTTTTTTCCCAAAATTTTTTTTTTTTTTTTAAACCCTTCCCCAAAAAATAAAAAAAAACCAAAATTTAAAACGCCTTTTTTTTTGATACCCTCTTGTAACCGGGAAAAAGTTGAACCTTCAAACGTCGGTTTTTTAAAGGGATTTCTTACCCTAGCCCCGCCGGGAATGGTTTTTTTCGTTCTAAAAACATACTGCATCGGATAAACTAAAAAATGACTACCTAAAAAGACCCAAAAATTTAAAAGTTTTTTTCGATACCCTCTTTCGCTAACCGGAAACCCAAAATTGAACCCTTTAAACGTCGATTTAAAAACTTTTTCTTGCCGTAGCCCCCCGGGAATGGTTTTTTTCGTTCTACCTCATACTGCATCGGATAAGCTAAAAAAGCTACCTAAATACAAATCTAAATCGCCTTTTTTTTTTGGTACCCTTTTTCCCAACCCGAGCAAAATTGAACCTTCAAACGTCGATTTAAGGCATTTCTCTTGCCGCTGGCCGCCGGGAATGGTTTTTTTTCGATTTTACAACTCATACTGCATCGGGTAAGCTAAAAAAAAGACTACCTAAAATGACAAAAACTAAATCGCCCCTTTTTTTTTTGATACCCTCTTAACGTAACCGGAAACCCCAAAATTGAACCTTCAAAAGTCGATTTAAGGCATTTTCCCCTTTCCCTAATGGGCCGGGGAAAGGTTTTTTTCATTCTACAACCATACTGCATGGATAAACTAAAAAATGACACCTAAAAACCCAAAACCTTTGCCTTTTTTTTGATACCCCCCTTAACGCTAACCAAACCCCAAATTTTAACCTTCAAACGTCGATTTTAAAAGGGATTTTCTTGCCGCTAGCCCCCCAGGGGAAAGGTTTTTTTTTCGATTCTACAACTCATTTCTGCATCAAATTAAACTAAAAAAGGCTACCTAAAATGACAAATCTAAATCGCCCTTTTTTTGATACCCTCTTAACCCAACCCCGGGAAAACCCCAAATTGAACCTTAAACGTCGATTTAAAAGGGATTTCTCTTGCCGCTAGCCCGCCGGGAAAGGTTTTATTCGATTCTACAACTCATACTGCATCGGATAAGCTAAAAAAAGACCCTAAAAAAGACAAATCTAAATCGCCTTTTTTTCGATACCCTCTTAACGCTTCCCAAACCCAAAATTGAACCTTCAAACGTCGATTTAAAAAGGGTTTTTTCTTGCCCTAGCTCGCCGGGAATGGTTTTTTTCGATTCTACAACTCATACTGCATCGGATAAGCTAAAAAAAATGACTACCTAAAATGACAAATCTAAATCGCCTTTTTTTTCGATACCCTCCCAAAAGCTAACCCGGGAAAACCCCAAATTGAACCCCAAACGTCGGTTTTAAAACATTTTTTCTTGCCCCTAACCCGCCAGGGAAAGGTTTTTTTCGATTCTACAACTCCCTGCATCGGATAAGCTAAAAAAAGAATACCTAAAATGACAAATCTTTGCCTTTTTTCGATACCCTCTTAACGTAACCGGCCCCCGTTGAACCTTAAACCCTCGATTTAAGGGATTTCTCTTGCCGCCCCCCCCGCCCGGGAAATGGTTTTATTCGATTCACAACTCATACTGCATCGGATAAGCTAAAAAAAGACTACCTAAAATTCAAATCTTCGCCTTTTTTTTTTGATACCCTCTTCGCTAACCGGAAACCCCAAAATTGAACCTTAAACCCTCGATTTAAAAAGCTTTCTCTTGCCGCTAGCCCGCCGGGAATGGTTTTTTTCGATTCTACAACTCCCCCCATCGGATAAACTAAAAAGGAATACCTAAAATGACAAATCTAAAACCCCTTTTTTTGATACCCTCTTAACGCTAACCGGGAAAAAAAGTTAACCTTCAAACGTCGATTTAAAAGGGATTTCTCTTTCCCTTCATAGGGAAAAGGGTTTTTTTCGATTCTACAACTCATACCTCGGATAAGCTAAAAAAAGGCTACCTAAAATGACAAATCCTTTGCCCCGAAAAACCCTCTTAACGCTAACCAAACCCCAAATTGAACCTTCAAACGTCATTTAAACATTTTCTCTTGCCGCTAGCCGCCGGAATGGTTTTTTTTGGGTTCTACAACTCCCTGCATGGATAAGCTAAAAAAAAAGACTACCTAAAAGGCAAATCTAAATCGCCTTTTTTTGATACCCTCTTAACGCTAACCCGGGAAAACCCCAAATTAACCCTTTAAAAAGTCGATTTAAGGCATTTCTCTTGCCGCTAAACCCCCCGGGAATGGTTTTTTTTCGATTCTACAACTTTATACTGCATCGGATGGCCCCAAAAAAAAAACTACCCCAAAATGACAAATCTAAATCGCCCCTTTTTTTTTGTACCCTCTTAACGCTAACCGGAAACTCAAACTATGGGCCCAAAAGTCGATTTAAGACCTTTCTCTTTCCGCTAGCCCCCCGGGAATGGTTTTTTTCGATTTACAACTCTTTCCCTCGGATAAGCTAAAAAAAAGACTACCTAAAATGACAAATCTAAATCGCCTTTTTTTTGATACCCTCTTCGCTAACCAGAGCAAAATTGAACCTTCAAACGTCGATTTAAAAAGGGATTTCTCTTTCCGCTGGCCCCGCCGGGGAAAGGTTTTTTTTCGATTCACAACTCCCTGCATCGGATAAGCTAAAAAAGACTACCTAAAAGCAAATCTAAATCGCCTTTTTTTTTTTGATACCCCCTTAACGCTTTTAACCCGGGAAAATCAAACTATGAACTTCAAAAGTCGATTTAAGACATTTCTCTTGCCGTAGCCGCCGGGAATGGTTTTTTTTCAAATTTTACAACTCATACTGCATCGGATAAGGGAAAAAAAAGACTCCAAAAATGACAAATCTAAATCCTTTTTTTTTTATTCCCTCTTAACGCTAACCCGGGAAAACCCCAAATTGAACCCTTTAAACGTCGTTTAAGGCATTTCTCTTGCCGCTAGCCCGCCCGGAATGGTTTTATTCGATTCTACAACTCATACTGCATCGGATAAGCTAAAAAAATGATTTCCAAAATGACAAATCTAAATCCCTTTTTTTTTGATACCCCCTTAACGCTAACCGGGAAACCCGTTGAATTTAAAACATTTCCTTTTGCCGCTTAACCCGCCGGAAAAGGTTTTATTCGATTCTAAAATCATACTCCCTCCCGGGTAAGCTAAAAAAGACTACCTAAAAAATAAATCTAAATCCCTTTTTTTTTTTGATACCCTCTTAACCCCTAACCCCAAAACCAAATTAACCCTTTAAAAGTCGATTTAAAACATTTTCTTTCCGCTAGCCCGCCGGGAATGGTTTTTTTTCGATTCTAGCTCATACTGCATCGGATAAATAAAAAAAGACTACCTAAAATGACAAATCAAAACCCTTTTTCATTTCCCTCTTAATAACCGGAAACCCCAAAATTGAACCCCAAAAGTGATTTAAGGCATTTCTCTTGCCGCTAGCCGCCGGGGAAAGGTTTTTCGATTCCCCAAACCAATGCTGCATCGGATAAGCTAAAAAAAGACTACCTAAAAAAAAATCTAAAACGCCTTTTTTTCCCCATACCCTCTTAACGTAACCCAAACTAATTGACCCCTTTAAACGTCGATTTGGCATTTCTCTTGCCCTTAGCCCCGGGGAAAGGTTTTTTTCCATTCTACAACTCTTTCTGCATCGGATAAACTAAAAAAAGACTACCAAAAACCAAATCGTTTTTTCCGGGGTACCCTCTTTTTAAAGCTAACCGGGAAACCCAAATTAACTTAAACGTCGATTTAAAAACATTTTTTCTTGCCGCTAGCCGCCGGGAATGGTTTTTTTCGTTCTACAACTCATACTGCATCGGATAAGCTAAAAAAAGACCACCTAAGGCCGAAATCTAAATCGCCCCGATCCCCCTTTAAAGCTAACCCGGAAAACCCAAAGGTTTGGAACCTTCCCCCCCAAAGGTTTTTGATTTTTAAGGGCAAAAAATTTCCCTCTTCCCCCCCCCCCCCCCCCCCCCCCCCCCCCCCCCCCCCCCCCCCCCCCCCCCCCCCCCCCCCCCCCCCCCCCCCCCCCCCCCCCCGCCCTTAAAGGGCCCCCCGCCGGGGAAAAATTTGGTTTTTTTTTTATTCGAAAAAATTTTAACAAAAAAATCCAAAAAAACTTGCCATTTTTGGAAATTTTAAGCTAAAAAAAATTTTTAAAACCCACCCCCAAAATTGAAACCCAAATCCTAAAATTTTTGCCCCTTTTTTTTTCCCCCCCGGGGGGAAAGGGGTTTTTTTTTCCCCCCCCGGGGTTTTTAAAAAAAACCCCAAAACCCAAAAATTTTTTTTTTAAAAAAACCCCCAAAACCCCAACCAAAATTTTTTCCCAAACCCCAAAAACCCCCCCGGGGCCCCCCGGGGTTTTTTTTTTTTTCCCCAAAAATTAAAATTTTCCCAAAAAAATAAAAAAAATTACCCCTTAAAAAAAAGGGGGGGAAAAAAAAAACCCGGCCCCCGGGGAAAACCCCCTTTTAAAATTTTTTTTCCCCCCCAAAAAAATTTTTTTCAAAAATTTAAAATTTTTTTTTAAAAAAAAAAAAAAAAAACCCCCTTTATTTTTTTTTTTCCCCCCCCCCCCCCTTTTTTTTCAAATTTAAATTTTGGGGTAAAAAAAAAATTTTTTAAAAAACCCCCAAAAAAAACCCTTTTTTTAAAAAAATTTTTTTTTTCCCCCTTTCCCCGGGGGGGTTTTTTTTTTAAATCCTTTCCTTTTTTAAAAAAAAATGGGGGTTTTTAAAAACCCCCCAAAAAAAATTTTTTAAAAAAAAAAAAACCTTTTTGGGAAAAAATTTTTTTTTCCCCCCCCAAAAAACCCCCTTTAAAAAAAAGGGAAAAAAAAAACCCCCCAAAACCCCCAAAAATTTTTTTTTCCCCCCCCCAAAGGAAAAAAAACCTTAAAAAAATTTAAACCCCCTTTCCCCTTTCCCCAAAAAAGGTTAACCCAAAATTTTTAAAAAAAAAAAAGGGGGGTTTTTTTTTTTTAACCCCCCCAAAAATAAAAAGGGAAAAAAAAATTTTTTTTTTTTTTTGGCCCCACCCCCAAAAAAAAACCAAAAACCCCCCCAAAAAAAAACCCCAAAAGGAAAACCAAACCCTTTTTTTCCCCCCAAAAAAAAAAAAACCCAAAATTAAAAAAAAATTTTTTTTTTTTTTTTCCCCCCCCCAAAAAAGGGGGTTTTTTTCCCCCAATTTTTTTTCCTTTCCCCAAAAAAAATTTTTTTTTTTAAACCCTTTTTGCCCCCCCCAAAAAAAAAAAATTTTTTTTTTTTTTTTTTCCCCCAAAACCCCGGGGGTTTTTTAAAAAAACCCCCTTTTTGGGGAAAAAAAAAAAATTTTTTAAAATTTTCCCTTTTTTAAAAACCCCCCAAAAAAAAACCCAAAAATTTTTTTTTTCCCCTTTTTTTCCCCCAAATTGGGGTTTTTTTTTTAACCCTCTTCCCCCCCAAAAAAAAAAAAACCCCCTTTAAAATTTAAACTTTTTAAAAAAAATTTTAAAAAAAAATTAAATTTTTTTTCCCCCCCCCCCCTTCCCCCCCAAATTGGTTTTTTTTTTTAAAAAAAAAACCCCGTAGCTTTTTAAAAAATTTCCCCTTTTTTCCATCCCCCAAAAAAAAAAACCCCAAAAAAAACCCCCCTTTTTTTTCTTTTTCCCCCCCCCCAAAATTTTTTCAAATTTAAATTTTTAAAAAAGGGGGTAAAAAAATTTTTTTTTAAAACCCAAACCCCCTTTTTTTTTAAAAAAAAATTTTAAAAAAAAAAAAAATTTTTTTCCCCCCCCCCCGGGGGGGGTTTTTTTCAAAATTTTTTTTGGGCCCCAAAAAGGAAAAAATTTTTTCCTTTTTCCAACCCTTGGGTAAAAGGGAAAACCCCCCAAAAAAAAATTTTTTGATTTTTTCCCCCCCCCCCCCAAAAAATTTTTTTTTTTAAAAATTTTTTTCCCCCGGTGGGAAAAATTTTTTTTTTAAAAAAGCCCTTTTTTAAAAAAAAAACCTAAAAGGGCCCCCCTTAAAAATTTTTTTGATTTTTTTTCCCCCCCCCAAAAAATTTTTTTAAAAAAATTTTTTTGGGGGGAAAAAAAAAAACCCCTTTTTTTCCCTTTTTTTTTAACCCAAAAACAAAAAAAAAAAATTTTTTTTTTTTTTTAAAAAAAAAAGGGGGTTTTTTGGATTTTTCCCCCCCCCCCCAAAAAAAAAACCCCCCAAAAAAAAAAATTTTTTCAACCCCTTTTCAAATTAAAACCCTTTTTTTCCCCTTTTAAAACCCCCCCCCAAAGGGGGAAAAAAAACCCCCAAAAACCCAAAAAAACCCCCCAACCAAAAAAATTTTTTTTTAAAAAACCAAAACCCCCAAAAAAAAAAATTTTTTTTTTCCCCTTTTTTCCGGTAATTGGGGGTTTTTTTAAAACCCCTTCCGACCCCAAAAATTTTTCCCAAAAAAAAATCCCTTTTTAAAAAAAAAAAAAAAACCCCCCCCAAACCCCCCAAGAAAAAAAACCCCCCCCCAAAATTTTTTGGTTTTTTTTAAAACCCGGGGGGAAAAAAAACCCCTTTAAAAAAAACCCTTTTTAAAAAAAAAAAAAAAACCCCCCTTTTTTTTTTTTTGGGGGGAAATTGGGGGTTTTTTTAAAACCCCCCGGGGGGGGAAAATTTTTTTTTTACCAAATTTTCCTTTTTTCAAAAAAACCCCCCAAAGGAAAAAAAATTCCCCCCCCTTTTTTTTTTTTTTGGCCCAAAGGAAAAAAAACCCCCCCCTTTTTTGGGGGGAAAAAAAAAAATTTTTTTCCCCTTTTCCCTTTTTTTAAAAAATTTTTTAAAAGAAAAAAAACCCCCCTTTTTTTGATTTTAAAACCCCCCGGAAAACCCAAAAAATTTTTTTTCGGTTTTTTTTCCCTTTTCCTTAAAAAAGGGGAAAAAACCCCTTTTAAACCCTTTTTTTTAAAAAAAAAAAAACCAAAAGGTTAACCCCTTTTTTGAATTTTTTTCCCCCCCCAAAATTTTTTTTAAACCAATTTTTA
>CAHIKZ030004009.1:0-47500 GCA_903632075.3 Acanthosepion pharaonis
ACCTACTTATAGGGTAATGGTTAGCACAGAATGTCATTTCTCAATGAGTGTCTGAAGAACTTAAAATTTGATATAAGCAAACACAATATGAAGTTTTTTAAAGATGTTCATAAAACATCAACCTAAGTATGCATTACTAAGTTTGGCTAAAGCATCAGAACAATAGTCAAAAGAGCTTTGATGCCAAGTTATAGTTATTTGTTACTAAAGAATAAATTTTGGTTACAAACTTTCACTGAGAAAGCATTTATGTATTTTCAAATCCCTAATTTCTGCAGAGTAAAATCATTTTATCTAATGAAAATTAAAATTTTCAAATATTTACTAAGCTAAGCTCAGCCAAAAAGAGAAAATGTTAAATACAAAGATTGTGTAGTGTTAATCTCCCAAGTAAGAAGTGCCTGCTGGCCTTGACAAATATACAACTATCTCAACCACAACTTTAAAATCATAATGAAAGTTCATTTTCTTTAATAAACATCAGTAAATCAACAAATGCAATTCTCTCAATCTCAAATCCTATCAACTGTGATGGAAGAACAGCATTTTCAAAATAGCCACTGATTTCTTGATTTATTTCTGAACTATTTGAGCTCAGTGCCCCGAGCTATGAAAATGAAGTTATGAAGAAAGATAAGCAATATTGACAGACCAAAAATTCACAGCTATTTTAATTCTAATGTTAATCTAATTACACATCTGGGCTAAATTCTATTAAGATCTATTCCATGACATACAAAATAATCAGTTCCTACTGCAATTAATTTTCTGAAAGTAGAATAATTCCAAATTCTATTAATTATAGAAATCAGAAAAATAAAATCATGTCTTCAGTAAATGAAAAATCATTAAGTCCAAGCTGTCCATTGTCTTTAAGATTTTTATCAAGGAACAAAAATACACCAGATATAATCCATAATCTGTTATGGTAATCCAATGATCCATGCAGCCAGTGATTCATTAACGTTTATATTCCAAAATGTTGCACAACTTTTAAGGTTAATTTTTGCCTAGATTAACTGCACAAACAAAATTGTATGTGTACAAATTTATTCTTCATATTTTGAATTGATGTTTATGAAAGCATTTTCTCATTTTTACAGAAAATTTGAAATACATAAATGTATTATATCAACTAGCATTTTACAAAGGCTCTGATGTGTTGTATGAATATCAAAATCTGTAAAAAAATTACATATGCAGTAAAGGAAGTGCATTAACTTGTAAAAAAAAAAATTAGAGACAACACAAAAAATGCTTAAAAATGTACAAATGATATGAAATTATTTCTTTTAATAATTTAGTTCTTCATTATAAAGACTCATGTAAAATTGAGTAAATCTGAAAATTTCAACAGAAAATTCCATGCTCATGTATATTAACCCAACATTGATTAACACCTGCTGTTTTTAAACAAACTTCTGGAAACAGCAGTATCCCTACCCCACCCTGCAAGAGACACACACAAAATTCAATCAATTAGAAAATTGATTATAAATGGAAGACAGGGAAAAAAATAAATCAATTCTATGGATATTTTTTTTTTAATTAGAATTTAAAAAAAAAAAAAAAAAAAAAAGTGTGTCCTAGGAAATAGTTTAGATCAATTTGAAAGCTCTCAAATCTATTTCCAGTCATTATCATTTAGCGTTTAAAATCTCTTTAAAACAAGGAATGGTAACTATAATAATCTTGAGAAGAGTCAACATCATTTCAAGAATTGTTTGGGCAAATAAACCCTTTTTTACATTACAATACATAGCTGAGGGAGTTTCTCTTCCCAGAAAATGGCGGTAAGCAGAAAATAAATGTTGACAAATATTGTGACAAAGACCCTTTTCAGTAATGAAGTCTCATGTCTCCTGAAAGAGAGAAAGAAATCTTCCTTTCCTTTCAGAATTTACACTTGAAAAAAAACTGCAGAAAGCATCAGCCAAAACACCAACAACAAAAGAAGCTATTATTCATTTTTATTAACATTTCATTTGCTGCTACTTTTATATCCCAACTCACATATTACCATTCTACAATTGTCAGCAAGCAGTAAGGATCAGAAGTAAAGAACAAACCTCCAAAAAGATTTATACACACATGTCTCATCTTCTATGAGTAGATGGGTGATCTTAGCAATTTGACCACAAATTTATTTCTGATTCACACTACTTACTAATGTTCATAGAATGATAGTCTAAGAGCTACAATAAAAGCCAAATTAAATTAAGATGAAAAAAATACTAGTCAAAAATTAATATCTGACAATGCTTCATCTAAGAAATTCAAATATTACAGCAAAAGTTCAAAAGTTTGGATAACACAGGAAAAAAAGTGCTGAAAACAGTAAAAGAAGCAGATTACTATTGCAAAAACATAAGCTATAAAGCTGTTTTCTTACAATGAGTGGATTAAGAGCTAAAAGTTTGTTAGCATTAAATCTATATAAGTTAACTTTGAAGCATTTATAAATAATGAATTCAAAAGGAATGTAATTAAAAAATTTCCAGAATATTCCAAATACAGCACATAAAAATTTGGTTAGAAAAAATATTCTGCACAAGATTAAATGACATTCAAAATTTATAAAATTGAATAACTAAAGGAAATTAAAGAATTTCTTCCAAAGTCTAAAATGAAAAGTTCATTTGTAAAATAATTAAATTGATTCATTGATCCAGAATGAAAAGTTACATTTTACTTATCATATTTTAGTTACATACTTATTATAAAACCAGGAGTGTGTGTGTGTGTGTGTGTGTCGTTTATATATTGGGGATTTCAATAAAACTTCACAGGACGAAATTGCCTTGCAGTGGTTTTTGGAAAAACAACATGAAAAATCAATGAAAAACACAATTTAAGAGGCATTAAAAGGGGGACAATTAATTCGAGTTATACTTTTTTTGTGTGTGTGTGTGTGTTTTATATATGGGATGTCATTTTTCAACCAATTTCAACAAAACTTCACTTTTTTTTTAGTGTTTTGTTATTGTTTTACACTTTTTTCTTTTATTTTTCAGAATGCTTAAAAATTCCATTTACAAGACAATTGTTTATAATAAAATTCTATTTAATCGGTAGACTCATAACAATTGAAAACAATGTTTTTGTTTGAGTTTGACCAATTTGTAAAAAAAAAAAAAAAAAAAAAACATAATTAAGACATGCGTATCCGTCAACCTTAGGCAATAATCTTTGTCAATTTTATTTTTCAGTCTTTATGATGGTAGATACTTGATCTATCTCTTACTGTTACATCCCCGGGCAACGCTGGGCTCTACTGCTAGTACTACATATCTATCTGCAAATTATAATAGATATTTATGCTCTGTGGGTATCAAAGATTTTCCAAGAACTAGACTGAGGGCTACAAGAAGGAAATTCTGCCTTTGTTTAGCTACTGGCTGGATAGGCATTTGTAAATAATTAATCAGACATATGAACTGGAATCTCAAAGCTTGTAAACTGATCATCCTTTACTCTGCCAGTGTGATGAATGTAGTCTGAATAGAAATTCAAGTTAGTAATGAATAGTACTCACATGACAATATTTTTAAAAAGTGTCAATGGAACAAAACTTTACAGAAAATATATTCAATGTGGATTTGGAGTAGGTCATCTCTGCCATGAAAACTAAAAACTTCATTTTCTTAAATCTTGAATGGCATCAAAATTTATCTTTTTTCCTGATCACTATGAAATCTTAATAGTGACCAACTGAATATAATTTGGTATTTCTGTCTAAGTATTTATTTACTTGCTATAACTTTCAGTTATAGCAGAATAAAACTTTCATTCCAGGAGGACTTAGAAAAGGTAGAATTGTTCCATCTCCTGGAATATTTTAAAAAATTTACATACATTGTTCTTTAAGTTAAAATAAAAAAGCACCATAACATTTGATAATGGTTCATAGATTTATAATCAAACTATACAAGGAAACATGTAGAGAGAAAAACAGTCTTAAAATTTTGAAGACATTCATTTTAGTTTACACTTAAAAACGTTTTTGCTGAAAGTATCTAAAACAGTTCAAGGGCCAGGTTGGTGATACTAATCACAGAAATCTTAGATTGAAAAAAAAGAGAGAGAGAGTGGGTAATCTCTTTGATTTCTAACTTTTACTTGTACTTAATTAGTATAAATATCTAGTCTGCTTTACATGATCCAAACACATTGGCACATTCAGAATCCACAATAGCTTCACCAAAATTAGAACAATTTAGAGATTATTATAACTTTTTTGCTAGGTCAGGAGAGTAAGTTCTCAGCAATCAAGACCTCCTCCCTCTCACTCACTAAAGATTTAATGGTCTAATTGATAATAATAATAATAATAATGATGATATTGATATCATCAAAACCAAAGTAATTATGAGGGCTTTGATATTAGCCAATGCCAATAATATGAGCTCTTATTGAGTATTTGATTAATGTTGGTATTCAAAATGGCAACCCCACAACAAAATGGAATACGAATTATGTGTTAAGAATAAAAATGATTTTTATGACACATCATTTAGTAACCAGCATTATTATACATTTTTAGAGAAATACAGTGAACAAGATTATCCTTTTATTTCCTCTAACAGTCCTGCAGATTATACAAATATAGCCTTATTTTGATAAAAGATTAATACATGAAAGGGAAATTCAAAAATAATTGTTATCCTAGTTTTACTTAACTAATCCACATGGTGTTTGACTCATCAGGCTTAAAAAATAAGAATAAAGGCTATCATGATAATTTGATGGAAAACTGTATCCTTGTTTGGATATCTTTTCTTACATGCTTAGAAAATGGAAGAACATATGCATTTAAAAGTAAAAATACAAGATCTTACATACCAAATACAAAATCAATCAACTTATGAATTCTATGACCATAATAATCAAAATATAGAACAAAAACACTTAGGCACCTTGCCTCCACTAGATATACACATCTTTCAAATATACTGAAGTGAATAACACAAAAGATAATGTCCCAATTTTAAACCTGATTGAAGAATATGGCCAGTTCAATTTTTTTATCAAGAGGATTTAAATACAGATTAGTTAGTTCATTCTTGATAATTTGTTTCTTTTGAATACTGGCTTATGGCATTCTAACATTGGAATTAACAAGTCTTCACCAATTAGTAGAGCAAGAGAGAAAAGGCAAGATTTTGAAAATATTTCAATCATTACCTGATTTTTAAAGTGAATTAGTAAGGGTATTAGTGACCAAACAGGTCAGGTCTAGATGAAAGGAGTCACAAAAATTCTTTTTTTTTTTTTTTTTCCATCAGAATTTTTTGGTTAGAATGAGACTAAATGATGAAGTGTGTCCTATAGAGTTACAGGGGTTGGGAGACAATGGCAAGGATAAATGGAGAGTCTACAAAGAACAAAGGGCATCTGGTGGATATAGAGGGCTACTCAAAGGCAGAGAAAATTATTATACAGAAAAAACAGAAAATTGAAGGCAATAGTTCCCATATAAAAATATAGTTTTCTTAATAATATACACCCAAAGTATTAATGGCTAAGAAAGGAAAAGAACAAAAAATTCTTTATCTGGTATGAACTGGACTGGATGTTAGCATTCAGAGGAAATGCACGGTTTTAATTATCTTAGCAAGAGAATAAATGATAGAAAAGTAATTTTTAAACCCAATGAACTTATGAGAAAGAGAAATCGTCAGTTTTCTAGATAAAAGTAAAAGCACATGAAGAGCTCTCAATTTACACATTGCTTGGATTGAACATTTTTAAACCATAGAAGAACGTTTTTTTACAAAGAAACTAGATAAGATTTCATTCTAAAATTGACATGTATGTAAATTTTTATACATCTAAAGTAGAGCAATTGGTTGGTGGAGGAAGGAATAAATACAAGAGGCAAAGATGTCTTATGTTCAAACAGATCACTAATGCAGTTAAATGGGAGATTAGCCAGATAAAATGAAATGTCATACACAATTTAGTTCCACAAGCCAGTTACATTTTTTGCATTATATTTTTTATATTTTATACAACATATATTTATAGGCATATATATATATATATTTATGACAATCTATAATTTTTCAATTAAAGTCGTTATTAAATATATAAACATAAAAAACTCCAAAATGTCAAAAAAGAAGTTCAAGGAAGAAAATTAACAGTTAATCAAATTTTTGTTTTAAAAGCAGCATTTCTCTTTTGGCAGGACTATTTCAATTACCAGAATGAAACATTTACACAGCATCAAATAAAATGCTATTTTTGCAACTGTACCCAAAATTGAAAAAAAAAATCAGTCTTAATATCCAGTGAACACTTTTATACCTAAAAAGAGAAAAATGGATAAAAGGTTTTGGAAAAGAATTCTCTATTCTGCCTTTTAACCCATTAATGATCACCATAAAATCTGGTATTAATTAAAGGTTTCTACCTGTATCCCATTAATGCCAAGCATCCCAAAATATTTTTGGATTATAAGAAGTGATGAAGAAGTTATGATTTTTATTTCATGTGTTTGAATTAGTTCTGACATAAATATCCATTACTTTCTTCCTGCTTATTTATAAAGAAAAGTTCAACTGAAAAAACATTCAATTTCCATTTGTCTGTTGTTAAGAAGGGTTTATTTAAGGAAGGAAAATACAGCAACAGAAGAGAAGACAGGGTAGACATTAGATTAAGGAGAAGGAAAATCTTTACTATTTATATATTTAAAAAATAAATAAAAGAGGTGCTAGCACAATTCAGTCCACTGCAGAAAAAAGTGATCTCTGGTGTTTCTAGCCAGTCATCATTGACCTTTTGGATTCATTCAGCAAAACTGAAAGAAGAAGCTTTTATTTTTTTCTAAGGAATAATTAATAGAATGTAAAATAATGAGGAAAGGCAGACATGTATGATTGATGAAGCATGGAAATAAGACAAAAAAGATAGTCATGACCAATGTTTTTTAACAAACGTTTCCATAAAAATAAAATAAAGAAAATCAGTTAGAAGGCATAAGAATTACATAATTTTTAAAATGTAATGAAATAAATATTCCTTTTTACTTATTTTTTGGTTTAAAAATATATTCTTCTTCAGGATTAAAACAAGGTAATGACCATTTTAAAAAGATATGTTGTATATGGCCTATAAAACTGAAAAGAATAAATCAAACAACAAAAATCCAAATAGGACATATTTCTGTCCAAAAAAAATGTATACATAAAATTTAATAGGCCAAACCCTCACTACATATAAGGAATTTTTTTAATAATATTTAGTTTATAAAAGTTAATATCATTTTTAAAGGTGGCTAACTATTGACATTATTAAATGCCTATATATATATATATATATATATATATATATATATATATATGATATATTTAAAACATTTTTATGTTTAACGTTCTTTTTATAGATAAAGTATTTAAGTAAATGCTCTGTTTATGATAAACAGTATTAAATAACATTTAGCCTGAATATCCGATAAATTTTCATAGAAAATATTCGTCCTTTGACAGGATTCACATATATCCTATTTGGTTTTCATTTTTGACGTGCCTAAAATTTCTCGGCCACAAAGGAGGGTAACCAGATAGGCAGGTCGAATTTTTTCTTATAAACTTCAATCTTCCATGAATCTCATACATTCATGTTCTGCTCATGGTGTATCAAATGTAAACAAATGCTCATATATTAAGAAATGGAGTCCTAGTCATTACTTTTATTAAAGGACAAATTAATGTTTTATTAAATAAATTTTGGAATTGTGTTATTTAAATTCTGTTTATTATAGTGAAAAGAATTTTCTTCAAAATACATTGTATCTATATGTTATTTAAACGAAAATTATTATAAAATTTTGGATTCATTTAAATAGTTGTATCTATAAACGTGTCTTTAAACATAAAAATGTCTTTAATAAATATATTGACAGACTTTGTCCATTGATTTTATATATATATATATATAAACATATATATATATATATATATATGTGTTTGGTTGGATAGTTGTGAGTTGACTGTTTTCTAGGTTTCACAGTTTTAAATATCATTCAGAAAAAAATGAAATTTTTAAAATTTTGGGTTTATGTAGCAACTGTAAGTAACTATATTATGGAAGGTCTCTCGGCGTCCTGAGATGTCATAATTAGAAACAAAGTTCAAAAATGTTTAATCTCTTAAAATTTTGAGACACATATACACAATGGTTCGTTCGTCATGGAGGTTTGAACATACATAAATAAACATGTTGTGGATCAGAATTCGATATGAGATATGTAATGCATTTCGGTGGTGTTGGAATTCCTATATTGAAAACGCGATAAATTTGTAACTTGAAAAAAAAAATTGAATTTAATTTTTCCACAGGAGATCATTAATTAATCATCATTGTAACATATTTAACTACCCCTAAAAAAAAAAAAAAAAAAAAAAAAAAAAAAAAGAAATTTTTCCATATAAAAACCATGAGAATTTCCAAATGATTACCATGATTCATACCAAAATAAATGTATAAACGGAAATAAAATAAAATAAAACACCAACAATCTAATATTTATGTTCAAACAGGCTCACCAAAATAATTACATTTATGGTTTTTTATTATTCTACCACCACATTACTAATCACTACTAATAATTTACAATAAATATTAACCACTTATATTATCAGTTACGCATGCTGGGATTGTTCAAAACATTACTATCCATCACATCTACTAGTAATATAAACACCAATAATTATTAACATAAACTGAATCCCCCAGAACATTTAATTCAGACCATAAAAATAATATCATCTATGAGGGACAAACTGAAATGGATACCAGTCACATTTATAGTAATCAACGTTTAAAAAAAAAAAAATAACCAGCTTTAAAATAATAACAAGTGTTTCACAAAATTAAAAATAAATGTTATAGTTTTTCGTTATCATAATTTTACACAATAATACCTATTATCAGGATTTCGTTAAAATAAATTAATACATAAATCAAAAAAAAAATAAAAAACACCAACAACCACTTTTAGTTCATTTTACCACCACTATAATTCCATTTATGGTTTTAATCATTCTACCACCACCATTACTAATCATTTCTACCAATTTACAATAACTATTATCGTAATTATCATTGTCTCCAATCCCTTACAACATTACTATCACATCACATCTACTATCATATAGATATACCCTTATATATATATATAATATAAACTACCCTCTCGCCCAGCATATTAAATATTAAATATCACATATAAAATAACCAATAAGGATTACAAAAAAATTTCTACCTGTTACATATACACAGTCATCAAAAACAAATAAATAACCAGCTTTAAATATAACAAAATAAACAACATTTTTTTCAAAAATTAAAAATATATATAAATAAAAATAATTTTACCTATCATAATTTTACACAAACCCCACCACACGTATATACATACATGCGAGGAAATATTATTCAGTGAATTGGAAAGATAGAAAATGACATGTATACATTCACGAGACATTAACGAAATTTCCGCTACACTTCCAATCTTTGAATTTCAACATACAAATGCGTATGTATAGACACAACACCACCCATATACATACATATGTCATATCCAAACTGTCCACATATGTTTATATATATGAGTCCCGACGGACGACCAAGTGTGTATGTGTGTCTGCGTACTTCATTAGGCGTATGAACATACATCGATGTTTGTGTTAGCACGATGACGTTCCCCCCCTTCCATAATAACACCAATACACGCAATCTACATAAACCCAAAATTTTTAAAAATTAATCAGTTTGTCTGACAATCGCAAAACCTTGAAACCCAGGGTCACAAACTCACATCTATCCAACCAAATATGTTATCTCTATCTCTGATATTGAGCACTTTCTAATATTAATATATATATATATATATATATATATATATATATATATATATATATATATATATATATATATGTGTGTGTGTGTGTGTATATATATATATATTTTGTAAATCACTAGTGTGTCTTAAATGCCACTTAAGATTATCGCACAAACTTTCATAACTGAATCAATAAGCTGTCAGATCCTCATACGTCGAAACGGACAGGAGAGTCCATTATATATATGTGCAATTTATTATATTATTTATATATTACATATGCGCGGTACTTATTGGAAAGTGCTCAATATCAGTGATAGAGCTAACATATTTAATTGGATTGATGTGAGTTTGTGAACCTGAGTTTCACGCTTTTGTGATCGTCAGACATGATGGAACAAATTAGTCCGATGATCGCTAAAGCATGAAACCCAGGGTCACAAACTCACATCAATCCAACTATATATATGCACACACATGCAAATAAAGCGTTAGAAAATATTTACTGCATTATAGAGTAAACAAGTGAAATGTTTTCTTAAAAATATGATTCAACCAAATGGTGATATTGTAAAATCCATTACAAAGAGTAGAAATCTTAAAAGTAGCTGTAATCTCAAAGATTCATTCAATCTTTACTTTCTGCATTTTGCATTTTAACCTGACATCTGAAGCTATCAGGTGGAAATGCAATTCCATTTTAGCAGTGATCATCACAATGAATTTGCAAGATTATTTGATAATCAAAAATGAAACTTCCTTGGAAACATTCTAGAAAAATTGAGAAAAATGTATATAAAAAAAAAAAATAACAAAAAGGAAACATAGCAAATGAATGAAAAAAATGAAATACATGAAATTTTCTTTTTTAATTTATTACTTTTGTTGTCTCTTATTCTTTCCAACCTAAATATCTCATCTATACTGGAAACTAGTGAATTCGGAAAAAAAAAAAAAAGAAGCTATTCAGTAAAACGTGTTTTTTATATTTCTTGTCTTCACTCCAAGTCTCCTTTGTCATGCTAGCATAGACACCAATCACTTGTATACCATAACAATGAAAAGGGTTGCAAATACATTGTTTTTATCAGGTGAATATTATATACAACCAGATATTTTATTTAAAAGAATATTTTTGCTTATTATTCTTTAAAAGAAAAATTCTTAGAGAAAATAGTTGTAAATATGTTATGTACTTTCTTTTCTTAATAAAGATAATGATCATCATTACCATCATCATAGAAATTCAAATTCTCAACTTACCAACAAGACTTTCACTTTTCTTTTCACTATAGCCAGATTTTACTTTAAAAAACTAAAATCTGTTATTAGGCCAAGTGTTTAATTATCCAAATTATATATTATACAATTAGTAGATAATTAATACTTTCAAAATTATATAAACAATTATACAAAATATATAAATATCACATTTGGCAATTATGATGGAGTTTTATAATATAATATTTCATTACTATTATATACATAGACTGCTGGCACATGGCCAAATGGTTAAAACATTAGCATTCAGACCATAAGGCCAGAGTTCAATTCTCACCATGCTTGATTTGTCAACCATCCTAGCAGACAGACATACTCAGAAAGGAGCAGACAGCTATGTATATATCAGAAAAAAACTACTTTTAATAAATTTAATTGCCTTCAGATTTTCTGACATTAAACAAAAATGTGATATAACAAATATTATGACAATTACTAAGCATCAATAAAGTGTTGCTTGTACATCAACCAGATTATCCCTATCAACTTTAGCATTGTGTTATCAATTAATAATACTGAAAGTATGGCAATGAAATTTTGATTGTTTTTTTTCACTTAAAAGCATTGGTAAAGACTCCATGTTCTATAAGTAAAAAACAAAAAAGTAAAATTTTAGCGACATATTGAGAATAGTTATATTGTTAGATATAAGTGACTGCAGTCTCCATAGCCTATTTAGTAAAGCAGTTGTCACATTAAAGACCAAAGAAAGAGGATGATTATCAAGGTTTTGCCAGAGGCTTATTCTTTATTTTTCATCTGTCTTGTTTATCAGTGTTGTTTACAATCATAAAATGGCAATGTAGAAGTTGTGATAAAAAGCAACTGAAATTAAGATAAAATAAACAACTCAAACTTAATGATTTTTGTTGGTGTCTGACCCATTTGGCCACATCTCAAAGAGTATAAGCAGCTTGATTCAAACAAAACTGACTATAATTTCGTATTGTTTTACTGGTTGCACAATAAATTAAATCTGACAATACTACGGAACATATAGCCTAGTGGATAAAGCAGCAGTTGAGTCTTACACTCTGGTAATAGGATAAGAATAAATTTAAAAAAAAGAGATTATGCCATCATTACCTAACAAAAATCAATTTGTTAAAAAGATCTGAGGTATTCACAGGATCACATACATCAGATTCACATATATCAAACCTTGGAAGGAAGGACAAAATTTCTGAAAGATTTAAATTTCTAAGATTTTAATTATTTTTTCTTTAATAGCATCATAATTACTTTATGGATTAATATTAAATGCAAATATCTGACAATATACTGAAGCTCTTAAATGACAAGGCCGCATTGATGAGCAGATATTAATTTTGTTCTGAAGGATTTTATTAATTGCTAAAATTCATGTTTCAACATCTTTTCTTATGCATCTGTTATACAAATGTATTATTGAAATTATTAGGGAAGAGAGATAAAAGAATCTTATCAGGTAATGTATGTACATTTTGGAACAGATTTCCTATATGTTACTCTATAAATAAACAAAAAGGACAATACTCTATTAATGTATTAATTCTGGAAAAAATCTGTCATTTGTACTGGAGTCATAGAACTGCAATGACAGACATTGCTACATGTCTAGCAATGACTTTAAAGCACTTTAAGATGGACACTCCAAAACTATAACTGGAGGAAAACTGCCCTGGTGCTTTTTCATTCAGTCAAAGTTTTAGCTGGAGTGTTTTTCAGTACTGAACTTTTATTTTGACTGCATAATTTAGCAGCACTACACTTTTGTTCTTGGTTCATCATGAGTTTTGTTTGTACAATTTTTTTTAACCATCTTCGCTGCAAACTATTATGGCAATTTAAGATGTCTTGTAATTTATAATGGATACGTAATTTTTACAAATCTAATGCAATTCCATCCATAGTTGAATGGACAGAAAAAATTGAATTGGTATGTAATCTATGTGATACAAAGAGAATTTAGAGGGGTCACTCCACTTTGTTTAATGGTGGGTGCTTGCTATATACCAACAGTTAAGTGAGTTCAAGAATAGAGTCATGTAGTAGTGATAAAAGAAACAGTGTGCACAGGACTTGCAATTGATTTGTTTGCAGCCAATGAGCAATTTATAGCAAAACAGCTGCACCCAGGCAAATTTGGCAGATTTACACAAATTGTCAGTGTTATTTGGCAAAGTATCTGAGCCCAGCTTGGCTTGTGCATTTGTAGCCAGTAAAATGTGGAGAAGCTTCTTCATGAATGTTGACTAAATTTTTGCCAAAGCAATATAGACGGATGAAGAAACAATATTGAGGAGTCTAGACACAGCTACATGACTGGTATGCAAAATATCAGACCCAACAACAACAGAAGAGATAGAAACTGCATAGTGTAAGTGCTACAGATGTGATGAACCTGGTCGTACTGCAAGAGAGAGAGAGACTGCTTCTTTTTTCTTTTTTTTTCAATGACAAGCAACAACAATCATGGACAAAGATCAATAAACAAAGTATAATGTTTTTATAAAGCTAAGCATCAATATAAATCTTTTTCCCCAGGCAAAATATAAATGCAGAACTACTAGAAATTGAATGAATACCATCCAGAGTTTTGAATGTTACTAGATGTTCCTACTTAATTGTGAGCAGGTTTGTCTACTACGGAGAAAGAGGGATATGAATATGCTGACAGTTAATGGGAAGGCTATCAACCTTAGTGACATGTAATGTGGATTCAGTTATGGTTGAAGTTTTGGTAGTAGAAGTCATTAGGATTTGATATTCTACTTGGAATTAAGGTCATTAATGCACTGGATGATGTTCAGATCATTCAGTTAGGTACAGTGTGTTTTAAGGAAGAAGTACCTGTGTGTGCAATGATTTGTATATCTATGAACACAATTTCAGTGTAAACTTTGATGACAAACATCTAGATTCCAGCATATAAATGGCCAGAAAATTGGGCACCTGAGGATCTATAAAGTCTCAGATTACCCTATGTCTACACAAGTAAGAATATGAACATAATATTCATGTGTAGATTGGCAAGGACTTCTTACTACTTTACTATGTGAAATTTGAACTTCACAATGGTTTGATTCCTCTGATGGCTGTTGTGCAGGAGAACAAGTTAAATATTATAATGGACTAAAGAGTTAAATGGATATGTTGATACATTCACAGCTGTACAAACAAGTTGAAGAATAGTAACTGCAAGGTATCTCTCATTAACCTCAGGAATACATATTTACAAGTGCATATATATGAGTTATTGTTGCTATTTCAAGATATTTTTGTGTAATTTTGGTAAATATATCTGTTAACAAGATGTCAGCGTTATTTTCATTTTTGAATAATTTAGACAGCAATTTATTCATCACAATCTACACAACATAACAACTAAGGAAGATACCATACCCTCTGCTGTTCCTACCATTGAGATCTACAAATATTACAAAGATCAACTAAAAGGCATTGATGTAGTACCCTTGTCAGCAATCCATCAAGGTTGACAAAATCCCAAATCATGCCAAGGATATTCAACCAGGATCAAGAGGAGGCTATCTTACAACAATTTGCAAAGCCCCAAATGTAAGTGATGCAGTTGCAATGAGTTTAATATAACTTGTGAATGAAAAATGCAAATTGCTTTTTAAAAACATTGAAGAGAGGGAGAGAAAGAGAGAGACATGTTTACATATTTCTAAAAACTAAGGCTCAAAATATAATGTCAGTGGAAAAAAAAAAAAAAAAAAGACATAAAATTTGTTTAATTCTCCAGCAATATCCCAAGTTTTTATCCATAAGAAAAAAAATAATGCATGTTTTTAAAAAAATGATTAATAAATATCTTTAATTATACACTAATTTGTCTGGAGTGTTCTCCTCACATTGGTTATTTTTATATCCACAAGATTTTACCCCCTTCTGCTCATTTCACACACACATATTATGGTATCATCTTCAAGGGCTTGTTGAATACAACAGAACTCTGAAGATGGTACAGTAACCTAAATATTGTAAAAATAAACCCAGCAAAGATGAAAATAATAGTTAAAATTAGTTCGCATTTAATAATTCATCATCTTAAAATTTCAGAGAGAAATATCTATAGCTTGACTTTTTTTTTAAAAGGAGTAAAAGATCATAGAAAAAAGAAAAGAAAATTTATTCCCAAAGTACATGACAAAAGCTTTTAGTTTTCATAAATTTGCACTTGTTATAGGAAATATAAGCCCAAATTTATCTATCTGCAACTCCATAGACTATTTTTCTCCCGTTCTATCTGTAAATAAAGTAGACATAGTTGCACTTATAAGCATACACATATATAAAAAAAGTGTGTGTGTATAGATATATTTTTGTAACAGTACACACAGGCTGGCGTTCTGGCTCTGGTTAGCATGCAGAAGTAATATTTCCATCATTATAATGCCATCATTTTTTGTTTTACAGGTAATATGCTAGTAGTTAAATAAAGGTAGTTGATTCTCTATGTGCAGCTTAAAATAATGTCAGTTTCATTTGAAGGTACACTTCTCACACAATTCAAACAATTGCCAATTTTCCCATTAGACTTGGCACATTTTATACTCCAAGTAAAGAAGTGCAGAGACACCAAAAGAAGCTCATATTAATGTATACACTAATAGACATTGTCAACCATTATCAGCACAAGACAGCAACATAAGACACTTTTGGAAAGAGTCAAATGGGTCACTTCAATTCTGTAATGTACAAGATTTTAATAATGACAATAAAAAATATATATATATATATATATATATATATATATATATATATTTTTTTTTTTTTTACTGGTGGTGCTCCTCATTCAACAATCAAGTAAGACTGATTGGCCATCCTCTACTGCAATCAACTATAAGAAGAATAATACCAACATGCTTACAGCATGAAGGAGATCAGCAACGAACAAGTCAATCACTGCCTGACCAGTCTTATTTCTCCACCAATCTATATTGATCAATGCTACACTGATATATTCTGTAGGTCAATGAATGATCAACATTAAACTGTTTATTTATATCATTTTATGAAATCTAACCATAACAGGAAGTTTCAAAATAACAAAAACAAAATTTCTTCCAAGTTTAAAGCAGAAAAATTAAGGTCTTTACTTTATTATACACAAATATATCAAGTGTAAATTGTAAAGAATAATTTTCAACCCATAACAATAATTTACAACTAAACAACTGCAATTCTCTTAAGCTGACCCAAGAAATTTGAGATATACCATTAAAACTAATTCTTTTTATGTGACACAAAACAAATTACTAGCAACATTTTCTGTCAAATCATTAAGCTAAATAATGACACACTTTCAGCAGAACAAAAATGTCAATAGTTTAACCTTTTTCCAAACCAACTTTTTCCACTCAATATTTAATTCCAGAGCATGGTTTCACTGTATAATGAAAATGTCTTCTTTTAATCAATCTTTTGTTTAAAAAGCATACCTCTGTATATTGAAACAAAATAACTCCTGCACCAAATGTATATACAATACATCCTATAACAAAAAACAAAAAATAATATCTTTAAATACAGGGTGATAGTCTCCATAATTTGCCAGATATAATTTCTTTATAATTTCTTTATTAGATACAGCAGATCCAGAAATATCCTAACAAAACCCCATTTTAGTAACTGAGCCCATCAACAGTTTTCTTAACACAATGCCCAAATAGCAAGAAATTCTATCAACATTTTTTTTATAACCAAAATTCCCATGAAGTCAGTCCAGATAATTTTGTAATTTTTGTTTATTTATTTTTGTCTTTTATACATATAAAAAAAAAAAAAATCCTTGGATGATTACACTTGATAACGGCAGAAACCAAAATACAAAAAAATCTATTTTCCCCAGAAAATAACAGGAAAATACATAACTCTTGTTGAGCCTTGACATTGGATGTCTATGTATTGTGTATTTAGTATAGTACAAGGCCAGGTTCATTGTCTATTAAACAACAAAGGAAAGAGAAGCAAATGGAGATCAATCTACCAATATTAGTTTTCATCTTGTTTGAAAATAAAATAATAACTCCTGTTCAAGTGAACCACAAAACTAAAATTATAAAAATAAATGAAGGGAAAAAAAAAATCAAAGTAAAAAGCAAACAAAAAAGTTAAATTTCATAGTGAACTTATACACAAAAATGGATTTTTCTGATATAGTTTAGTTTGCTTTGTTCAAATATATTCATTTCTTTGGAAAATTTTTCATTTTTGAAGGAAAATAAATTTTAAAGTGGGAGTGAGAAAGTAGCTGTAAAATAGATGGGTTCATTTTACTATATATGTATAATGTCAAATATTATTAAAATATGGAAGCCTAAAAAGAAGAAAAAATAGATTAAGCTGCATTTTCTTTTTGCAAAAATAATAACTTAGGGTTAGGATTTGGTGATAGGTCTTTCATAACACCAAAAACAGAGTTGTTGAAAGAAAATGCAACTATTTTTTTCTTTCTGTACATGTACAAAAAACATGATCAGTACTTACAAAAAATATATAAATGCAGAACTGACATTTTGAATAATATTTTTACTGAGCATGAAACACCTGCTAAGTAATCCACAAATAAAGGTGTTGCTGTGATGATCAATAACAAAAAACTGTAGGCTACATAGGTGGACTAGGGAATCCTCACCCAGGGCAGATGCAGTCAATAGCTGCACATCACCTAGGAACCTTAACAGAGCTTTCTGAAATTTTCCATTTGTGGCAAGTCATGTTAGCACCTGAAAAACTTTTGGATTTTGGAGGTTTTCAGATAAAGGATACTCAACCTCTTCTAGAGTTTAATGAATGTTAACCAACAAAAATAACTATTTCATTATTATTAGTAACAATATAAAAAAAGAGTAATATTCACAAATTGAAGGCAGCTGAGGGATAAGAGTTCAAAATGATGATTGCCATATATGAGACTGAATTTTGATTTGAAATCTTCACTGTATCATGTTCAAAGATTTGGATTAAGTAAATAACAAAGAGATTATGTTGAAAAATAAATCCTTTAGGCTTTTACATCAAGAGGCCAATGATTAGCTTTCACATATTTGGATTTGGTCACACATTTATGAAAATACTTGTTAACAACACTGGTTTTCTTCAAACATTTATGACAGCCAAGAACATTCTAGAAAATTAAAAGATGAAAAATAATAGTAACATCAAATATTAAGCACATACACACACAAATGTATTCACATATTCCTAACATTTCAAGTTGAAGCCTTAGATTAAAAGTTGGTGCAAGCAAGAGTAAGAAAATCAAAAGAATGTAATCAAATCTGTTCATGTTTATTACAACTAGAAAAATATTTATTTCCTAAAGATTGGAAGAAAATTAACTCAAGAGCAAAGTCCAGATTATATGCTTTTATTTTATATATTTTTTTTTGTTGGTTACATAAAATATAATTTCATGTCAAGTCACTCTGTGAATGCTACCGATATCATGTAGTACCTACCACATGGTTGGGTTATTGGCAACTAAATCAGTTCCCCTCACCAGAATTTTCTGGTAAGGGGGATACATTGACACCCAATAGAATTAAAAACAAAACCTGCCAAAGGGTGGATGAACGTTCTTGTAAGGGTCAACAGTCATCTATCGCAATGGAGTAGACTCGGTTCCATAGCTGTGAATGCAGCCAGTGCAGTGACTGTATAGCATCAGCAGCCAGAATAGAGGGTTTCATTAATGGAATCAACAGTCATATGTCCAGCAAGCTATGCCTGAATGAATATTTCTTCTGTTTTCAACCCAGAGATGTAATGGAATGGGTTAGGTGCTTAGCTGGTCATGTTACTGATGAGAGAATATAATTAAATGATTTTTAATTTTTTTTAATGTCACAGCATCATGAAAGCTAATACTACTTACAAACATAACTGAATCCAGAATAGAATATCTCAGGAAAAAAAAGAAAAAATTAATTTAAACTAAAATTATGCTTCCTTTAATAATTACAATCATTAACTTCTGAAAATAAATGATATTCTAACTTGTTTAGATAAAAATGAAAAGAAAAAAAGTTTATACATCCAAGAATTAAAATATACAGATTCATTCAATTTGAAGTAATTTTTACATTGTCTGTAATAGTTGATGAAATAGACATAAACACATTTTTCATTCATAATCATTATGAGAAAGAACAGGGCAAAATATAAATAAAATATGCATTAAAAAATGTTCTTTATCAATTGTCATGATTCCTCTCTTTCTATTATTGTTAAAATACAGATGCCAGTATTTTTAATATTCCTATTTCCTAGCAATCATCTTAGATTAAATATAATTATTTTTAGAAAACTGTTACCTTGAACAAAGATTTGTCTTACAGATTATTTTAATATCTTTCTTAGAATGCATTTTTCATAGTGATTGGGATCCAATAAATATTTTTTTTAAATTAAATTTTAAAAATTTTTTTTAAAAAAATGACCTTATTCTCATAAAAGATCACTTCCAGTTTGCTAATGGATACATAACAACTTCATATTAAAAAAAAAAAAAAAAAAACATAGGAGGGATGATGCATCCAGATATGAAGTTAGTCCAAATGAATTTGGGATCGATTTCAATGTAAAGGCAACAAGGCCTAAAATTCAACTTATGAGTTTTGTGGCTAAAATTTTAAACAAACAAGACTAAGATGATATCCAAGTTGATAAGTAAAAAGAATGATATTTGATTTTCTCAAAAAATCAAAAAATAAGAGAAAGAAAAAAGTGCTCTATAAATTGAGAAAAAGAAAAATATATCATTTTTTACTTGATTCCTTTCACTAAATTTGACCATATTTTATTATAATTCAACTTATTAAAAAAACACAATTATCCAAAATACAGTCAATATAACCTACAAGAATCACTTTTTCTGGCTATACAAATACAAGCTCTTATCATAACTGATGACTTTCTATATCTGTTTATAAGTACAAATGTATCTGCAAAAAGGATAAGTCATTGTTTGCTGATAGAGTGAGGAACCATATAACCTATCATAAGTTTCATTCCCTTAACTACTGGCAGTTCTGTAAAAGTACATTAAATAAGAGTAAGTCTTCAATCCGTCCACTCTTCAATCATTTTGAAGTGCTATCATATTCTGATGATAAAGCAGAATGCTTTACCTATAAATTCTACTATTGACTCATCAGGAGTACCATTGCCTGACTTTCCACTTAGAACTGAGTCTTTACTGAGTGATATGTATATAACTATATCGATGATCTTCACTATCACTTCCAAATTTGATCCCTACAAAGCACATGAACTGTGGTATCCCTGAAATTTTCCTTAAGAAATGTACCCCCTGTTCTCCCAAAGCTCTACAATAGATGCCTTGCCATTTCATACATTCCAGATTGTAGGAAATCCACTTTTGTAGTTCCTGTTTTATCCTTCAAACTATCAACCTATTACTCTAAATTGGTGAAACATCTCACCTTGCAGATTCTTTTTCCAAACAATATGGCTTTTGTTTCTCTAGGTCAACCACCAATATTATGATGGTTTTTGCAGAAAAGCTTTAGATAAGAATGGTGAATCTTGGGTTGTTGTCCAAGATATTCTGAAGACATTTGACAGGGTTTGGCATGCTGGTCTTCTTCAATGCTGGCCATTCTTTATTGAACTGATTCAATCTTTCTTATCAAACCACAAAATAAAAGTCGTTTTGAATGGCCACTCCTCTAAATCCTTTTGCTTTAATGCCCCCATCCCCTGGGGTTCTATTCTTAGATCCACTCTGTTCTTTATTTTCATCAATAAGCTTCCTGATGACAATTTCTGATTTGATATTTATGCTGATGACAACTATTTACTCCTGTCTTAATAGCAAGTATGATATGTCTGATAAAAATCAAATTGGCAGATAATCTAAAAAATGACTTACAATCTGTTTTGAACTAGGGCAAGAAGTGGGTTCTTAATTTTAATGCCTCCAAAAAAAAGTTGCTCTCTATTAATCATAAAGAACCTCTATTGCCTTCCATCAGCATGGCTGATGCTAACCTCCAGGAGAGCAACTCAACATGCTTTCTTGGTCTCACATTTCCAACTGACATGAAGTGGAATGATTATATTAATTGCTAAATCTGCTGCTCAGAAAGTTGGTTCACAATGTGGTGCTAGACAATTTTTCTTACCAGAATCTATCTTGCATATTTATAAGTCAAACATTTGTCCAGACATCAAATATTACTGACACATCTGGTGATTCTATGTGTCTAGAGATTTTTGACAAAATCCAAAGAAGAACTGGCAATGTCATCGATCCTATTCTGGAATCTTATCTTCAGTCACTTTCCCACTGCGATAATGTAGTTTCTTTTTACCTCTTCTATAAATATTTTCATGGAAATTGTTCTGATAAGCTTTTCTTGTTGGTACCTCAACTTCACAAATTTAAGTGCAGTGCTAGATTAGCAGCTAGGTCTCAATTTCATTATTGAAATTGCTAGTTGTAACCATAAGTCCTATGCTAATAGTCTCTTCTACATCTTACTCTTTTCAGCCAATCAGCAACAATCTTAAAAATGTAAATGCAATGTCAAGTGTCATCTGTCGCCATAAATCCTGGTCTTTTATTGTCCACATCTGTTTTTTAACACTTGCATCCTAGTGGATTTTATTTTCCTTGGAGTGAAATGATTAAAAAAAAAATCAAAATCACAATTCTTAAAAAGCTGAAAGTTAGCTTTGTGAGAATTTAAAGAATACAAAAAACTGAAATTTTTCAGAGTCAAAAGAATTATAGATATGATATAGCATGTTACAGAATTATAGACATGATATAGCATGTTATAAAAACCCTACAGGTTTTTAATGTTTATTTTCTAAAATTTTAAAATACTACAAAATTCTGCATAATCCAGGGACAAACTGATCACAAGAAAGTCATCCAAAATCCTACATTGATTAATTTCCTTATTTAAGTGAAGATACATCCAAAAAAATTGAAAATAAATGATGGCAATTATCCTAAAGTTACAAGTATGTGCATAGGTAATTGGCAACCTGACCAAACAAAACTTTCTGCAGGTATCACAATCTAGGACTGCTGCTGATGATAGAATTTTTAACAATTTGCTTCCAAGAAAAAAAGGAAAGATGAAAACTCATTAGAGTTGTCTCATACCAAACATTTTTTAAATATTTGGGAAAGTTTATTTGGATACAGAAAACTCATAATTATAAATAAACAAAAAGTACATAGAAAACAAAACTTACTTTAATAAACTCCTAAAAATCTGCAGTCTATACTATTTTTTACTTATATCTTGTGAGGAAGGGTAAGTAAAAAGGAACTGAGGAATGGACAAAATAAAAATATCTTAAAGTTTACAAACAATGTAATCACATGCAAAATGTTTTCAAATTGCTATTTCTGATTATCTCCCATTATTTATATTCTGCACACAAGTTTATTTTATAGCAAAAAATTATTCCATTGTTTTTAAAAGTATTTTGATCAGTTTTGTCTTAAATGTCATGAAGATTAAAAATATATTTCTAAATTTAAGCTTAATTTTGTTTGAAGTATAATAATTGTTGCATGTTATTTGCATGTGTAAGTAAAAAAAAAAAAAAAAAAAAAAACATTTTGCAAATTATTTTTTGAGTATCACTAATACTATTTCACTGGAGATTAACAATTCTAACACCAGTGACATTTTTTTAAAGAAAACAAAATGCTTATTCAAATACTTGCTGGTCTTTTCAGTTAATTATTACAGAATTGTCTCCACCCCAGCTATTGAAAGTTAATTTTCAGCAGTTATTTATTGAAAACTTTCAAAATGTCTATTTTTTAAGATCTCAAATCAGACAAATTCAATAGAAAAATATATTTTGATGTAAAGTTTTCAAAAAGAGAACTGTACAAAATTGCAAACATCTTTAAAGAGTTAAATATCCATTTTACAAAAATCAGGAAACAAACTTAAGCTGACTTATTCAGTGATTTTATTCTGTCCCTAAATAGATATTCTGTAACTGTCTTAGCATCTTAATATTAACATTCTTCTCAAGTTAAATTTGGAGACAGATGCATTCTATATTATAAAGAAATTTCTACTGAAAATTGTTTATACCTATCTAATTAAGGTCATTTGATAATTATTATTTTCTGCTATAATGACTAAGATCATTCATCCAAATTTGTGAAGTTTCAATTCCAATTCCTGGCTTGGAATTAAATATAATTATATATATATATATATTATTAATAAGTACATTTTATCTGTTGTAGATACCTATGAACAATGACATTTTAGCATCACAATTGAACTTGGTTAAATACAAAGTAACAGACTTTTGTATAAATTGTTGTTAAACAATTGTCAAAATGAAACAAGTTTAACAGCATGGACTTAAACTGACTTAAAAGGCGAAGAAATGAAGAGTAGAGAATGTTAGTGGCTTGCAACGAGAAATCAGCAAATTGAGTTCAAATTCCAACAGTTTATTACATTCACTTTTATGCAAATAGGAAAGTGATGAATCTATCTCTTCTCCCACACCCATCTATAGGTTAAACAGTAAGGTAAACTGGGCTCTTCAGCCCTGGTTGGCAACCAGTCTAGAGGAAGGACAATTCTGAATTCAAAACAGGTTGGTTATGGGTCTAGCAACACCAACCAATAAAACCCAATTTGCTGCAGAAACCATAATAGCAATGACAAGCAAGTTGAGAGTTGTGGGCCAAACTGCTCAGAGGAGTCTACAGGATTTGAGTTAAAGTGAGTTCAATAAACATACCATTCCTTTTAAATTGTTAGAATTACTAATTGCTAACAAATAGTTCATTATAAATTTTAACATAAGAAACAAGGCTTTTAGCTTACTTTTGCTAACTTTTCTCAATGTTACAAGAAAGCACAACTAATTGATAAATTATGAAATGTACTAAAGTGTATCAATAAAACTATAGCCTGATACAGTTATTAGCTGAATTTCTATTTGAAAATTTCACAATGTAATCTTTGATCTATGGAGAAACATTCAGTTAAAATATTTTGTTGTGTCAAATTCTTTTATCATGAGGCTACAATGAAATACATACATACATTATTAATAAAAAAAAAAAATGAAAATGAAGTTATTTACTATAATTTTAAACATTTGCACAATTTTTTTGGAAACTTTTTAAATTGTCTCACTTATGTCATTTGTTTTAAGCAATCTACCCTGTTGGAAAAACTTACTTTAAGATAAAGTCAAATTATTTGGTTTAATTTTAAGTGTCCAGAGTTCCGAGAAAATAAGTAAATTTGAACATTTTAACATATGAATAACAATTATTGAAGTCTAAAAAACAAATTGCAAAAACATAGAAAGAAAAAGTATTTTGCCAATATGACTGCTATCAGCTTTTCTTTGATGATACCACTCCCATTCTACAAACACCTTGAAATACTAGATGATGATACTGGTAAAACAAGCTTTTAAAAATCCAATGTGAGTTCTAAAATAAAAACATTTTTATGATTGTACTAAAAAGAAAAAAACTGTTTCTGAGTTAAAGAAAAACTTAAAAAAGTATGTTGAGAGGGTCAGAGGAAAGTCAGTCAGCCTGAAAGGAATTTAGAGAGCCAAGGATTTTTTTTATATAGCAGTAAAACATACACATCATATTTGAGGTAATGCTCCACCCAGTGACTATAAATACACTTTCACCAGAGATGCAATTTTTTGTCGTGATCATATGAGCGTTGACCTTTGTGTGCATGTGCTGAGGTTCTAGAGTCCCGAAAGATTTAATTATAAATATATAGAAAGAGCGCCAAAAAGAAAAATATTTACACAAAACTGATTCTTTGATAACTAAAAGCATTTTAAAAATAACATATTTAGCTTTTTGCATTAAAAGAAAAGATACTCATGGTCATTTTCAAAAATTATTAACAGAGATCATAAAACAGGACAATCACATTGAGTGAATCTTTTGGCACCTTATTTATAATTTTTGTTTCCTTGCTGTATTAAAAATACATGTCATTAACTTTGCAAACTTGAACTAACCATCAGACAGCGTGAATTTTGATTGTTGGATATATGCTGCCTTCTTCTTGCCACTTTTGTTCCTGAGATTTTTAAAAAGGTAGATAATATATGTAGATGAAACAGTAGATTGTGTTTAGCTTCACAATAATTATCTCATTAATATCATCTTAGACATTTAGTAATTTATCTGCAGTAAAAAGCTAAAGTGTCAAGCAACAAGTTTTCATGACAAGAGCCTTCTTGGTTAAAAAAAGTTGATCAGCTAAATAAAAAAAAAAAAGTATTTGACAGGGACATAAAAATTATTCAGAATAAAATAAACAGAAATCTTTATGAAAAAGTAAAAGAAATAGTTATTTTATTATTTGCAATAGTGACAAGAATAAAAAAGTTACCAATGCTAATGATACTTCAATGTTTTTAGGGTAATTCGGGTGCACCGATTTCAATTGTGGAATTGGCTTTGCTAGATTGGCTCTATTTTTTAGATAATAGATGTTCCTGTATTAGAGAATCAGTTTGTCCAGTCTTCAGAGTCACTATCATTCTCACATAGATTTGTTGTTAAAGTTGTCATTAAGTGTTTAGTCGCCCGATTTCACATTTAATACTGGAATTAATTTTACTTGCATGTTTATCAAAGTTTCACAACCTCATTAAAAAACATAGAAAAGGCAAAAAATTTAATAGCCAACCAACAAATCACATATGAAACTGAATTAACTTCTATGAAAGTAAACATGAAATGTTTTATTTAACAGAAAAACATAAAATTAAAGTAAGCTGATTCAAGTAATTACACTTAATTCAATGAAAAACACTGTACAATTTTCTGATTTTCATAAGGACAATTACAAATTCAGCAATAGTTTGCTATCATGTGTATCCCATCTGCTTTGATACTTTTCTTCCATCACCTTCATATCCTGATGGAACTTCTACTATAGTTCCTCACTAAAAAAAAAAAAAAAAAAAAAAAAAAATCACCAAAAACTGGAAATTTCTCTAGAAATCTGTCTAAGTGGTTATAAGGAAAGTATAGCATTATACTGATATTAACAGTCAATTTTTCAAAAGTTATTGAGCATCTTTTACACCATTTCTTCATCATTGTTTTGTGGTTATCCAAAGAAGTTCTACACAACTGAGATATAACTGTACGATGAGACAGAAACTTCAAATTCTTTCATAGATTTTGTGAAACTTGAATCTTTCATAATTTTACAGATCTAAGGACCACCAAAGATTCAGATTTTAGTTTTTCCATAATCACTTAAAGAATGGTCAACAAATTTATTTGAAATAATCATAATCTTTGTCCAATGCTTTAACAAATTGATTCATAAATTCAAAAGCATGATATAGAGTAATGAGAAAGTGATTGTCAACAAATGGCACATTAATGTTCACTACACCCACAGTCAGTCTTACAAATCATATCAGTTTTGCTTTGCCTTGCTAACCTACAATCAAATGAAACAAAGGTTCTTTGTGTATCCACTTAGCTGCCCAAGAAGTTCACCATCTTTAGGTCAACACAAATAGACAAATGGTACTTGTGATAGTAGAGATTTTGCAAACAAATTTTGTCGAGTGAAAAGTTGGAAATAATAATAAACACTTCAAGCTTCTGTTGGAAATTTGCTTAACTTCTGTTCACTATTCCAGCATTCTCATTTAGAGAAAAGTCTATGGATGTTGCTGCACTACACAATTTTTGGACGAAGAAAGATGTGCCTCCTCTTGTCTGATAAGCTATTATTTTAGCTTTGAGATAAAGTCAATTCAGATGCTTGCATTCACAGACAGATTTTATATCTGCTCATTGGAGAACTTCTTAGATGTTAAAAAGCTTCCTCCATATTCAAATCTACTGCTATCACCTATGTCATATTTATGATGGAAAATCAGGCAGTGAGGTAAACTAGTATAGGAATGTCCTCACTGTGTAGCATAGGTTACCTTGATAACTCCAAATTAGGATAATCCATATTATGCTTCTTGTAGCAGTTGAAGTCTTTCACATTAATAGAACAAAAATAATTGTCATAGTGTGATTTTGCAGTTATCTTCATGCCAAAGTTTAAAACTAATAAGTAAGATATGCTTCTTTTATAATGTCAGTGATGTTTTTCCTTTGTACTTGCAGATGGTATTTGACACAAACATAAGTGTATTGGGTTTATTCAAACAGCATCTCTATTTAGGTTAAATACATTTAAAAATCCTTGACAACTAAAAAAAATCTTTAGTTGTGTAATAATTTTGTTTTTACTCACCTAGCACCGAATATATCCTTTTTTGCTAAATTTGTACCTGCAATAATCCTTACACGAAGTACTTGAGTTGTTCCTGGCTGATCACTCTGCAAATAGATAAATAAATAAATGAAAACGAATATTTGAAACTGAAAAATTAATCTTGAATTGAAATCAAAAAGAAAGTTTCAACATACGCAAGAAAAAAAGACAAGAATTTTAAATCGTTTTAGGCTAGCTAAACTGCTGAAAACTATTTGCAAAAAGAGAAAAGTTTGGAAAATTCTACTTATTAAACAAAAAAAATAAACATGCAAGAAACTTTCTAATACTTTCTAAAACAGAAAACTTAATTTTGAAAAATAAACATACATACACACACACACATTGTATGTTTTGGCGATCTTTTTAAAAAGAGCCAAGGAAAAGAAAATAAAAAACAGGTTTGATTTTGATATTATTTTGTATTCTTTAAGTAAAAGAGGGCGAATATTTTGAGAATTATTTTTTATTGACATTTTCATAAAACCTTAAAAACTAAAATTTGAAAATTACTAGCTCATCAAAAAAAAAAAAAAAAAAAATTAATATTTGCTAAGAAAACCGATCCTAAACAACTTCCTGACAAAGAAAATTAGCCTTGCTTTTAAAAAGAAATCAAAAATATTTCTTTTATTTTCTTTGTTCAATATGATCTGAATTAAAAGGATCTTTAATTTTCCACAAACCTTAAACTAAACAATATTAAAAATAAAAAAAGGAAGAGGGTCCCTCCCTAGTTTCTGTAAAAAGTGCATAAGCCATGTGAAACAGAAAAAAAAGATTTCTCTTTTAGCTTCTGTAATTAATTTTAAACTTTCAAAATGTAAATGATGTTGTTGCTATAGTACGTGTAAGAAAAGTCGTAGTAAACAAAAACAACAATAAAATCTTCATTTGTTGCTTTAAAAATTCGATCTAATTTGTCAACAAAAATAGACTCGTTTTTATTGAGTTTCATATTGAAAATGAATATTTTTCTTAAATGACAATTTCCCGCAAGAAAACACGTGAAAACTAAAAATCACAATATAAAAAAAAGAAATAACATTTCCCATTTGTCTTCACTTTAATCAACGATAAGCTGGTCACCACTTGACCAAACACAGGCAGCCGATTAAAAAATAAAAAAAAACTGTACAGAAAATATTGTCTGCATTGCGACTGTTAGTGATTTTTACGCACTTTGACATTTCCCTGGTTGGTCATTGAACAACACTAACAACAGTTTGTTTTTTTTTTACTTTTAACAAAAAGTTTTAAATAAAATACACTTGAAATATAACAATTTTCATTTGCTAATTACTATTTTTTTAATTTTAATACTAAAAGTGCAAGATTTTACAGTAAAATGGTTATCCAATAAATTTGTTAGCTAGCTATAAAAAAAAACAATTCAGTTCGAAAGAAAAACAAAAACAATCGTCTTTTTTTAAGCAACAGTTTCGATTTCAGACTTTGCAATTAAAAGGTTTACCTTAAAAATAATTTCAGAAAGGCACGTGATCAATAATCTTCCTTTCAGATTCCTTTCAGATTTAAAAAAAATGAGTGTTGTTATGCCCATGGGTTTTCTCATTTTTTGACACAAGACAGCAAAATGAGTTAAAAAATCTTTCTTGTCTATATTTTACCGAGGCAATTATTTCCAATCAACATCCCAAACATCGTCATTATTATTTGTGAGAGAGGAGATATATACACTGAGTGAAACAGGCTTCGAGGTTACCATAAATGGGTTTGTTCACAAGCGGCCTTTTTCTATTTTCTTAGCAAATATTCCTGAATTTTGTTAGGAATAATGCAAATCTTAACCCTCCCTAAGAAGACATGTGTGTGTGTGTGTGTGTGTGTTTTCTAAACTATTAGAAAAATATTTTGAAAATTTAAATGATACAATCAAAAAAATTGATTTAAAAAAGTTATAATGACCGACTTGGTCAATTTGAATTTAATAAAAACTTTCTTGTTTTGATAAGTAATAATTTACGAATAACTTTGTCCTAGCTTAATTCACTACAGTACACAGTAAGTTTTCCAGTTGAGTGAATACAATCGCTTAATATAAAGTTCTTAATACAAGTCAAATAAGATTGTTGTGTAGTTTTTTGTTTGTTGATAAACTATTCTTTTCTTTAATTCTTCAGTTTCGTCTGAGTCTATACTTTTTCGACGATTTAAGAATCCCATCAAGAGTTTTAAATTTAAGATTCAGTAAAAAGATATAAAAACTGAAACCAAGGATGTAAAGAAAAAAGATTTTTTTTTTTTTTTATTCCATCCATTATTTACCCTCAGACATTTTCAAGGAAATTAAAACACGTAAAATTAAAACGTGAGTTTTCTTAAATACTAGTGTACGATTTGGGTTTTTGGGGTTACAAAAATTTGAAAATTGGAAGTTGCTTTTTTGTTCTAAGCTTGATTGCTAAGAAGAATCAAGTAAATAATTAAAAAAAAGTGGCATTGAAAAATTATTTTAGGTTAATTTAAAAAAAAAAAAGTGACATTAATGAATATCTTTTGCAGTGCTTGGAAATGATAAAAAAGGAGACACTTGTTTAGTAGATTTAGGGCGATCGGTTGGCAGATTTACTCATAAGGCACGAAACTGTTTTAACTTGAACTAATGGACACTTTTTTAAAATCTAAAAAAATTACCAAAAGTAATAAAAAAAGAAGTATAAGATACCGAAAATAAATAAAATAAAGGTTTACAAATACTTTAAAGTTTAAACAGTATACTACGTATGCCAATAAATCAAAATTAATAGAAAACAAACTAAACAAGCAAAATTTTAAAATTAGCATGTTATCTACATTATCGTTTTAATCGACAAATATCACATATTCAAAAAAAAAAATTTGAAATTAATAAATAGAATGATATAAATTTTCATTGTCCTAAATTTAATTTTATAATGCCTTTTGTCTTTTTACCCCAATGATTTCGGACATACATAGTTATAACACAAATTTGGGTATACTATAAAACAATTTTTTTAAGTTAAAAAGCAAAATCTTTTCCTGCGTGGGTCAAATACTGTTTGTGTCAGTTGACGTGTGCAAAGAAAAACTTAAGTCGCAACAGGACAAATATTTTCCTTAAATAAGACCCTCAGTGAATTTTTTTCCTTATATTTTAAGCTTTGTTACCACTAAAATTAAATTATTTTTTTGCTCTTAATGGAAAATTAGCACTGTTTCTAGTAGTCGTGAGGGGAAATCGTTCAACACACCACTGCTTCGAAAAATGCATTTTTCTATGTTCATAAATAAATATAATTTGATGAAATAATGAGGAGATATTATTATTAATTGGAAAAATGCCATTTAGAACAAATTGGCCAATACATTTTTTTTAGTTTTACAAAAGCATTTTTTTTTACCAATATTGTAGTCGAATGTTTTTTCCTGTACGTATGCATAAGCTTTTTTCTCTGAATGGACATATTTTTATTATCTTTCGAAGCACAAGAATTTTAAAATTCATAAAAAAAAAGTTGATATTGTTATGTTCTTAGTACTGATAGACGACACTACTTGACTGCACTTTAATTTCAAATAAACAGAAATCTGTTTTTATGGGAGATCACTACTGACTGCCAGATGAATAGTGAGATATTAAATTTCCAAATTTTATGAGTTGTTTTGTCCTTAAGATGTAAACAGACTTTTTACTTAACTACCCTACAATTACTTACCTGTTTTGTTTTTAAATTTTATTTCAGTGTTAAAAATCTAAATTCGAGAGTGTGCTGAGAAGTTCCCAGTCAACCATGAAGGTCTCTGATGTTAAATCAGATTTTTGGAAAGTAGATATGGTCGAGAACTTCTTCAGCGTTCCCTATTGTAAAAGGTACGATTTTTATTTTTAAAAAAGTCGTATATTTATTGATTTTCAATGCCGTGTTATTATAGCAATTATTGTCGTACTTTTTTTTTTTTTAAATGCTGACTTTCAAGATTGGCAGAAACATTCTTTTTTACGATCTCTAAAAAATTTGTTCCAGACGAAGCAAAGTTTAGGAATCTGAACAGTATTTGTTGATAATAAGATCTGTCAAAACAAACCTAAACCAATTGAAAACAAGTTCATTGAATCTCAACTGACAATATATTTAACAAAGAATAAATTCATGAGATTACTTAAAAAAAAAAAAAATGCTAAGGGATTTTAAAGCGTTAGCGACCTTAACTTTAAGAGGGGAACCCCAAGATCAATGTTCATTTTTACAGGTGTGACCCGGATAAGCTGCATTATTTATTATTTTTTTTTTTTTTTTTTGGCAAAAATAATTGAAATTTTTCAACACACCCTTAAACCTCATTTCCATGTGGAAAAATACGGCTTCTGCTTATGATTCGCGAAAAATACCTTTATTATTCATTAATTTTCAAACAAATGTATATGAAGAGGGTTAGTTCATATTCCTAGCAATCATGAACCTTTATATTCAAATTCAAAAGTTTTGAGATGTTCTGAAGATAACTTTCATTAATCTTTGCTATTTTTAACAAATATGGAATAATATGGAAATATTTTTGCATAATTTCAAGAAACAACAGGATAGCTTTCATTTTTACATTTTTGTAGGTACCGCTGTTTACAAGATTCACTAAAAAATGAGCATACATGATGAAAAAATGCCCCAACCAAAGCCAAATTTAATCTTGTCAAAATCTTTTAAAAGGGAAAGTGCAAAGGATTTTTGATTATTAAATTATATTTATTAATCCTTTTTTGTTTTTCTTATGTCAATAGGTGACCATGAATTAATATGGGAAATTTTAGTCTTTTTTTGTGGTGAAAAAATACATTGATTTGGAAATTCTTAAAAAAAATCAGATAATTCTCAGATTTTAATGAAACTGAAATGAATAAAATTATTTTTCTTTATCTGTTATTTTAAATTTCATTTAAATGAAATTTTTAAATTTATTTTTGTAGCACATTATTTTATTATTTTCTTAATTATGACAAATTGAAGAAGAATTTAAATAAATCAAATATTTTTCGTCATTTGCAGTTACAGAATTTTGTTCTGAATCATAAACTAAAAATGCAATAAAAAACTAAGACATTTAATTTGAAAAGATTTTTTTTTATTTTTTTAAAAAAAAATATGTTATGGACACTATTTATTTAAAGAACTTTTTTTTCAATAAATAATGAATTTTTACAAAATATTTTTAATTTTAATTAATAATTTATAAAGTCTTAATTTTGAAAATTATGTATTACTTTTTTAAGCAGTTATTGATATTTTTATAAATAAATTTATATTTACTAATCATAAATGGAAAAGGTTAAAAACAATTCACCAACCCCAGTATTTTTTTTTTTTTTTTTTAATCAGTATCCATGCAAGGCAAAACAGCCAATAAGACACAAGGGTTGGCAGGGTGTGGAAGAATTAGGAACAGAAACATTAATAATGAGCAGGAAAAAGAAAAGATAATCAGGAGGACAGTAGATAGCGATTTTACATTGTATTTAAATTTTTGCAGATTAAAGTTGGCTGGAAAGCATGGAGAAGGAAGGGAGTTCCACAAATGAGAAGTGCAAGAAAAAAACTGTTAGCATAGAAGTTTACAGTTACATCTAGCCAGCTCAACTGTAAATTGATGAGATCTTGATGCCAGTCTAGTACTGCACTTAAATTCAAAAGTCTAGGTACCATAGCAAAGAGCTCATCGAACAATTACCATGAAAGTATTTAGAAAAAAAGGCAGCAACAGTGAGCAACTTGTTGGGAAAGTGCTGAAGCTGAGCCAGATCAGGACCAACAATATTGCTGATTCTTCTTTGGATCTTATCAAGGAGCTCCAAATAAATAGCAGGGACACTGGACCATATATGGCAGTAATATTGTAAGCATGGACAAATGGTAGACTTACAGATAGATTCTGGAGAGAAAAATTGTCTCAGCTGACCTAGCAATGGATTCAATATAGTCTTTCCACTTTATGTCATCTGAGAATGTTAACTTGAGAAGGCACAATGAGTCACTTTCCTGGTGGATAGCATCAGCCATGCTGATGGAATTAAGAGGTGTCTTAAGGAGATGATTAATGGAAAAAAGTTTAGTTTTGGATGAATTAAAATTGAAACAAACCATCATTTCTCCCAGTTAACAATGATTTTTTGACAAAAATTTGCCATAATTTTTCTGTGTATGTATAGACATGCCAAATTTTTGTAAATATGGATGTCCATAAATGAAATTATCACTAAAATAAGAGCAATAACTATAGTAAATTTAAAATTAATTGAGTAAAAAGTTTCTAACATTTTCTTAAATTATTATAAATTCTATAAAAGCCAAAGTTTTATCAATAAAATATTACCTTTTACTGGAGAATATTTAAGAAAAAATTCAGTTACTTTTTTATATAAAAAATTCATTCATTACATTTCAATCATAATTTTTTTTGTTAATCCCCTTTAATATTTAACAAATAGGCTATTAATAAATCTAAACACATGTAAACCTCTACCCAACGCAATATTCCAAAAACATTAGCAAAAATTTTGAATTCAAATTAATTAAACCTGATCAATTAATCTTCCTCAAAATAAAGTTTCAGAAGTTTTTATATTTTATTTTTGAAAATTTTTTTAAATAAAGAATGCCATATATATTTGCCTATAGTTAACATCATAAATATGTGACATTTATTTTTGATAGAATTTTAACCCCTCCAGGAAAAACATTTACCTTTTAGTACAACCAGTCACTAAAATGCATGATTTTTAACTTCTTTAAAAATGATTACCTATGTATTAATATTAAACCATGTTATATTTTTTTGTAAAACTTAAAAATTGATCCTGTTTGTTACACTATACTTTTTATATATAGTATGTTGTGCTGATTTGTTAATAAATCAACCAGACATTTACTAAAAATTAATTTCAATCAATTTAATTCAGTTTGAAATGCAGCAAAGTATTCATTTATTAAAAACATATAGATTTAATCTATAAGCTTGGAATACAAAACTAAAAAAAAAAGCTTAAACAAAAGATTTTTTCATTTTTAAATGCTTTTTTAAACCTTAGATATTATTTTTTATTTGTATATCTAAAGTTATATAAAATTTTATATTATTAATTATGTAATAAATTTTATTATCTATAATTTAAAATTTGTACATGTTACAATTATGGGCACTTCGACAAAGTGTAATCGTTAGTAAGCTTGTTTTGCTAGATCAATTACTACTGAAATTGTTGAGTTCAATCCTCCTTTAAAGAAACATATAAAGTTATGCTTGGGAAATCAATATATTACAATTAATTAGCAAAAAATAATTATTCTTTTTTTAATTTTTGTTTGGATAATGTTAGAAATTATTATTATCTAGCTTACTTTAAATGGCATTTAAAAACATAGATTTTTTTTAAAAACTTTAACATTTGTTTACAAAAGATGAAACCAACTTGTTTGTAATGGATAGTTTCATCACTTTTAAAGGATTTCTTTTCTATCCTAAAAGTTTTAAGTTTCAAATAAAGATTTTTAATTCTATTTTAAATTCTTTATACTGCACAAATTCCACCAGAAAATTAAACAGACATTTTTTAGATAATCTAAATTTTGAAATTATTTTAGTGTAAATTTGAAACAGGTGATAAGAGGAATTGTGTTGGGGTGTCCCAGGTCAGGACCAACATAAAATCTACATCTCTTCTGTACACACCTCACCAAATAAAAAAAAATTCTTTATGTACAAAATTTTATTAACTTTTCTGTTGTTGTATAAAGTTGTATAAATTTAATTTTTAAAAGCAGAACCATTGCTTTTGAATCATTTTATTGAGTGAATCACACTGATAAAAAATTCAAAATGATCTTATTTTAATTATTGCATAAATAAAAATGGAATGATCAAAATTATTATTTTTCTAATTATGGAATTTACAAGTATATGAATAAATGATCAAATGAATATCAAATAGGTATGAAGAGTCTCAGTGTAGAGCCAAGTTTAAGCTATTCTCAAGTTAATAATGGCTAAACATTAACATAAAATTTTAAATATTGTTTGGAGAGTTAAATTCCTTTTTGAGTTCTTCATATTGTTATCATAAAGTTTCAGTCGATCCATTCTTCAATAATCATCAAATGTATAATTTGTTAAAACGGGAGGGGGGAGGCAAAACTCCCTTATTTCACCAGAAGGTGACAATAAAAACTAGTAGTCTAAAGTTTGTTAATGTAAAGTGAATTTGATCCAAAGTTATCCTCCAAAACACTATAATTGTAGCCATGTGTTGACTAAGTTTCACCAATATTGAAATAAGTATAAATTGTAAAACTTGCTTGAGCAATTAAACTGTCTACTTAGAGGAATTGTGTTTGTTTGACAACAAACTAACAATTTTAGTACAGTCTTCAGCATCACAGACTTTAGCACAGGTTTTGAAATTAAATTTGAAACTTTTAGTCATTAATATCACCAACCTGTCACCAAGTATAGCAGTTACAAAAATATCTGAATGATAATCATTTAACATTTAATAAGAAAAAAGCGATATTTCTGAAAGAGGAAAGGTTTTGTTTTCTCTCTCTCTAAAATTGAAACCCTGAAATCAATATGACAAACCTCCAATTGAGTAAGCTACCTGGCTACTAACCAAAAAGACTTTCTCTACAATTTGTTTTATTCTGTTTCTTTTCTTAGATTAAAATGCTAATGCCCTTTAATGTTACTATTTACTAAGCTTAGCTTAGTCTGGCTGAAGGCCACAAGTACAGGTTACCCAGAGAGGATCAACCTCATTACTAATGATCTACAAGTCAAGTTTGTTGACCATTATACACAATGGGATATCAAAAATACGTTATTTACTAATCTTAGCTTAGTTTTTCCACAAGAATACAAGTACAGATCATCAAGTGAGAGCTGAACTCACTACACAGTAATAATTACACCCAAAAATTATTTACTAAACAAAGTTTAGTTGTAGCACAAGGTCACAATTATGGTGCATCCAGTGAGGATTAAACTCATAAATAATGGTCTGCAGCACCAGCTTGATAACCATTATGCAACTATGTTCTAAAAATATTAAATTTGGGGAACCCAGTAAGGATCAAACTCACTACCCAAAAGCATTCAACCAGACCAACTTTGCTAAATATTACTCCAGATCAAGATACCTTGCAGTGTTGATATTAAAAAAAAGATAAAGATGTGCATAAAAATTTTGAAAAAAAAAAGTAGAGGCACCAAGAAATACAGATTTATCCAACATATATGAGATTTGGTGTTATTTCTAGAATAGAAGCTGTAAGAGTTTTTTTTAATACAAAAAACACATACACAATATATTAAAAGGAGCCCACTATTTTTCACAAAAAAAATATCTCCAAAAATATCTCTCAATGTTGAGATATCTGGTAAGTTAATATTTATCCAGATGTTATAAATTACCAGCAACTTCAGAATACTGTATTAAATATAAATAGGAAGCTCTTATGTCATCAAATACAGTAGCTATCATTTTTTTTGTTTAATCCAAGAGTTCTCCCATGTTATGCTGGTATGTAACCCTGATGGCCATATCTATAACTTGCTTCAATTGCAATGAGATTAAAGAAATAAATGTATTCTCAGTGGTTCTCAACAATTATCATTTTCAACATTCACTTGTTGACAGTCAGAGAATACAATGGTTGAAATGTGATAAAAAAAAAAGAAACAATACTTCTGTATGAGTTTGAAAAAACTATGAAATAAACAAGAAATTCAGACAATACTAAGCAGTTCACAAGTCACACATGGAAATACAATCAAGTAAGGCTTAACTCATGTATCTAAAATAAACAAGCAAGTTTAAATGATTTCCAGTACTTCATTTGAATATTTTCAGAATGTTGGCTATACTTTTTGAATGATTATTTTAAATAATAGCTTGATTTGAGCACTTATCAGCCTCAACTAGTCTATTCAACTGTGGAGGATTGGTCAATTCTAAATGTGTCAGTGCATAAGCATAAATGTGTATAAGATATATATGCATTTATATCAGGTGAGCCCCTAAGTAATATCGAAAATCTGACATCAGTAGAACAAATTATATTTCCCCTTCTTTAAAATGCTTAAATGATATAAAATCCTCAGATATACTAAAATGTGTTTGTACAGTTTAAAACAAGTCATCGCAATAAGATTCCATTAACCTTACCCTCCAAAAGACGGATGTTTCTATGGAGTACATAAAATATGTAACGAATCCACTATGAGTTTAGAACAGTTCGCTGTCATCTGTAACAAATTGGAAAGATGCTTAAACTGGGAAATGGCTTCCCTATGATTTAACAGAGTGGATGTCTGCTCTTCTCTGTATACTTGTAAATTTATCCCTTCCATTTTGGAATAAATGAGTGACTGGTGATAAAAAAACATATTTTACAAGACACTTTTACACTTTTTTCTAAACTAATGAGTTCAAACTCATTAGTTTAGAAAAAAGTGTATGGGATGAAATTGATAAATATTCACTTAGTCCAGCACAGGATCATAGAGCATTACCTTAATTGAGCTCATACCTATTATAATGAAGCACCAAATAAAAATTGAACTCACTACACTAACCATTTGACTGTTAAGCAGGTATTAATGAAAGGTATCTGTTTAACTTCAGTCAAACTTTGAGCTACATACCCAACTGAACTACAAAAAATGGTCAGTAAGACAAGATTACTGATAATTGCTCTAGAAAAGTAGCAATACTCAATGAAGAACAAGGTTGCTACATGTGCAAATAGTCTTTTATAACCTCTTCTTTTTGACAAATATTTTCTCAACTTAGTTCAGCACAAAGCCACCATATAGAGGCTCTGACTTACAATAGCAAAAGTCTGCAAGAATAGTTCTATGGCAGCTACTCTAAATAGTCTCAAAGGGGTCCACAAGAGGATTAAACTCACTACATAAATCAGAGGAGCTTTTAAGCATTGCTCTATAGTAGGTGCTCAAATTTGTTCAGTGTAGGTAATGTGAAACTGGCAAGCACCTTGGTTGTCTGTCATTCAACTGGCTACTTTCCCATCTGTATAGTCAAGTTAAAACAAAACTCCATCCTCTCCCTCTGTAAAGCTATTCTGATAAGAAAAATAAAACATTCACTTCAGTAGTTGAATTGTTAGTATCAAACAGACAAGTAGTTGCATGAAATTAAAAATAAAGCCAAATATTAGCTTAGCCAAAATGTTTGGTCTGCTTTTATTATTAGATGATACTAGAGTGTTTACTTTTTTATGGCACCTTTATTGTACCATTCATTCTGGTCTTTATACAATTGTCTTAATGAAAACAGTTTCAATTCCCTGGAAGATTGCAAATGGCAGCACTGTGCTCAGAAAGATAAAAGACTTAGGAGGATGGAATTATGAAGTTTTTAGAAAGATAGCAGTACATACTATAACATATTTCTTAAGTAGTGAAGGTTTACTAGTCATGACATTTTTATTTAGACTGAAACACAAATCTTTGGTACCCATGGGAAATATGCAATTAACACCTCTACTTAAAAAAAGCTTTTACAACTAAATTCTATATGAAAGCAGTATCAGTAAAATTTGAAAACATAAACCTATGTAATTTATTATTTCACAAATATTTTGTTTCTAATTTTACTGAATTTCTATTAAATATTTTCAATTAATCCATGTGGGAAGCAAAAAAACATCAGTTCCAAGATATTTGAGAAAAAATATACTGAAGAAAAATAAAATTGCAACATCTTGAATATGTTTCAATTTAGTCAAGATTAAACTAACAGGTAAAGAGATGGATTACAGTAAATGATGATATATACAGATCAATACGTACTAGAATAAGGGTTGTATAAAAAGTACCCAGGACACAAATTAATACTCTATATATCCTCTTTGGGTGTTAACATGGGCCTATATTCTCACATGCATAAGAGCATATATATATATATATATGTATGTATGTATGTGACACTATTTAGCTATGGTAATTGGCTAACTAATTAATCATAGACATTAAAACAGGAAATACTGAAGGCGGAAAGAAGTTATCCTAAAGATATACTGTTCAATGTTAAAAAGATTTCATTTTATTTACGAAAAAGATACTTTTTACAAAAGACAGTAAACCCGTAGAAAAAGCCATATGTGAGATTTTATCAAATTGATTAATATTGTTGTCAAGAAGTGCCTTGTTGAGAGAAATGGGAGAATTCAGAAAGATAAACAAAACATTAAGATATTGTGCAGACCATATGCCAGTCATAAAAATTTCGGACTGATGGGAAAAAGGAGAATTTTACAAACAAAAATTCTGGGTTATAATTTTAAGGAGGCCAGCTGAGCCACACCCATACAGCCAGGATGCCATTGGTCAAGTGGTAGCAATGGTGATAGGTGGAGGTGAATGGATGAGAAGGACGGAGAAGTTATTAACGCCCACTGAATGGATTGGTATGAGATATCAATGTGAGAGAGGAAGTGTTAGGAGGATAACTCTCTTCTGACCTCCCCCCAATGGAAAGTGATTCATTTTCTAAAAATGGGAAGTAATCGCTTTTCATGGCCTGACAACAAAGATTTCTTGTTGGCAATCAAGATTTACTGAGAACCCCAGGCTGCCTCTGGCCCCGCACCGGGTTTTGGTAGGCATCCATACGTCCTCAGGCCATTCGACAGTCGAGTCAGTTCAGTTTAAATAGCAGGAACCAGAGTGTTGCCTTGCAGAAGCTGACCGAGAGATTCCACAACCTCTGACTTCACCTATCCTACCAATAGCAAGTTATACTGACGAACAAAGCCAAGCCAGCACCTAAGAACTAAATCAGTTGATTTAAGATACCAAAACTTGCTTGAAACGTAAAAGTGTCACATTCCATAGAAAACGGGCTGGGAGAGAAACACACTCCTGTATATAACAGATGGATAAAGTTAATTTGTTATTTCTTAACATACTTGAACCTCTTGCGTTTTTCTCTTATTTGCTTCTTTTTCTTTATGCTTGTGCGATATCACCTTCAGTCTGGACTCAGCTTATACTACATCCAGACACCTAATTGATCTTGTCTACCTAAGATCAAAATCACAACGTGGGTAGGTTAGACTTGAGATTGAAGCAGTTACTCCAGTAACCAGACGTTGGAAGTGAGCTAGGAACGAGAAAGCTGGTATGGAACCGGTACAGCTGGTGTGAAGCCGTAAACATTGACGACCAGATTTTGACCCTGGACGGGTCAGTGTAACACACTGGTATCCTGACAAAGGGATTCCGCCAAGTAGCGATGACCACCAATCAACCGGGACACAGGCTGGTGGCAGCGACTAAGAGTCAGCCCCAAAACGCCAGTGGAAGAAACATTACAGCTTCACGCCACGACTGTGAGTTGACCACAGGCCAATAGGTCAGTGTCACGTATATATATATATATATATATATATATATATATATATATATATATTATTATGCCTTTAAATTCTTTGGGGAACATAGGGCTACAAGATATTGTTGCGGTTTCTGTAACAAGCCAGTTTTTAAGTGAGAAATTTGTTAGCCTACTGCACAACCCCCAGCCTAGAGGATCAGGTTTTGAATTCAGAGTTGTCCTTCTCCTCAACCAGTTACCACCCAAGGCTATAGAACCCAGTCTGTCCTGCTATTTACCCATAGTTGGGGGAAGAAGGAGAGGATCCATACCTTTTCCAAGGGTATTTGCACATAAGTGAATGTAACTTGGAGGAGGCACAGTGGAGTAAGGGATAGCAGCTCGGATTAAGGAATGAGCATACAGATGGTGAATACCATTTTTTGCTACATTACTTCACACCTATTGACAATAGAACATCAGTTCTAAGTTGACTAATTAAACGAGTCAGGTATCAACTCATCATCTCTCATACATGTTTAACGGAGGACAGGTTTGGCAATCTTGCTGGGCAGGTAACTTTTAAGAATACAGCATATACAGCAATTCAAAAATATATGGCCATCCAAAATATACCATAGTCAAAATTAGCATTATCTTTAGGGTATTATAATTTAATTTTCTCTCAGTGTATATATAATATGGTAGTTCTTATAGATCCCTGCAGAAAAAGTATTAACAATAACACAAAGAATACAGCTTAGTCTGACACAAGGTCATAAGTCTGAATGGCATCCTTCTTTATTTCACTTTCTTTCATTTCCTTCTTCTTCTCTATTTCTTAATTATGCTCTTTCTTTCATGCTTTCTTTTCGTTTTTTGCCTGCAAATATGCATTCTATTAAGACTTATAATCAGATGTTGAGATTCAGCATCCCATTGATTGAAATTACTTGTATATATAGTCAATCCACTAACAGGTAGTTCTCCATTCCATGCAAAGTACTTTGCCCACATTGTGAAGACAAATATGCTTCTATTCATTCTAACCAGATGCTGAGTTTGGATGATGTGAACCTGTTCATTCACCTCATCTTTTTTATCATTATCAGTTTTTCAGGACACTAGCCTACTGGATTAAAGTGTTGGTCTGTAAATTTGGTGACATAGTAATTGTAACTTCAATCTCTAGACCACATAGTACAGACAGACTAAGACTCAGTGGAAACAAGGTAAGCAATAACTAAACAGTACTAAACAAGAAGAATATATCTCTAAACAGTGGAATGAAAACAATCTACACCTTAGATTAAATAAAGTGTTCAGTTTAAAATTCACTAAATGTTACACAGATTGACAGCAACCTAAAGCTGTAATAACAACAAAGATAAGGACATTACTTCAAATATAAATAAGAAATCATAACTCTCCACCCAGAAATTCAAATTTATTTATCTAAAACTTGTTTCTTTTTATATTACACTGAAATTTCTATTTCATAGAACACATTAACTGGCAACCAATATAGCCTTTATTTTTAGTTTATACAATAAAAACTATATATATATATATATATATATATATATATATATATATATAATGTCAGTGATAAAATAATTGTTAAGTTATCTGACAATGGGACAGAACACCCACTATTGTGTCTTTAATTGTTGAAGAGCAGCTGAAAAGTGAAACTGAAAACTAAAAGTCAAACTAAGGATCGCATGTCATGTAATTGTGGTTGTAACTAACGCGAGGTGAATATACAAATATATAAACATATTCGCTTATTTTTTTTTTAATTATTGTGTGTGTCAACCAAAGCAGTAAGACTCCTAATTTTACAAATATGGATACATTTGATTTGGAATTGTTCATTGGATTGGTTTTAAAAGATTGTAAAAATAAAAAACACTAGCCAACCTGCCACCACTTTTCACCACACGAAAGAACTCATAGTTTTACAAAATAAACCTTCTCACACAAATATACAAATGGTTAAATAAAATAAATGATGATTTCTAAATAAACTCTTGGGAGTTTATTCAAACATCATAAATACTTGTTTTCTGATCTAAGCAATCACACGAACTTGTTTATCATCAGATGAGCCACAACAACACGATTTTTGAAAAGACCGTTGAGGGCAAAGGATTTTTAAAAATACTCCAATGAATTGAATGCAGAGCTTATGAAAGAAAATCCGACGTGATGAGACTATTGCATGTATTGTAAAGTGAAAGATAGAGTATAAAATTATTAAAGCACTCTACTGTTAGACTAAAAATTTTTAGTCTAAGTAAAAAAAAAAAAAATTGAATGTATTGTAAAGTTGTAAAAGAATTTTTTTTTGTTTTTTTTTTAAAAAAAAAAAAAAAGAAGAAGAATGATCAGTGCATATATTTTACAAGCAAATACCCAAAAAAGCAAACATGAAACACTGGTTCTTGCTCGCGAAATATGGCTTTTCTCTTTCTTCAAAACAGAGTCGGGTCAAATGAAACCAAACGCAAAATTAGCCAGCGTCTTTACTAGCTGAGCTATGTCCCCAGGCCAATGCAAGCGCACAGATTTTTTTTTTTTAATTTATGCTTAGAAATAATAAATTTAAAAGAAAATTCTTTTTACCAACTTTAAACATGTATGGAAATCAATGTCTTTACTCTTTTTTATGTAAGCTCCTTAAATATTTCTTTATTTGCAAACGAACACCCACCTCTCTCTCTCCCTCCTTCCACATACGTAAGATTGACTAAATGTCACTCACTAGGTTCATCAGTGTCCATAGAAGAATGAATGAGAAAAAAAAAGCATTTTAAATTTTGGCACAGCAACTATATTTCAATTTCAAATCCTTCAACCTTTTGCCAATAATACACTCTTTAACTCAACGCCTCTCCATCATTGGAATCGACGAAATTTTACAGTTAAAATTTCGGATCAAAATAAAATCCATTTTTGCAGCGCTGTATCTGATTGACGGACTTATCGATGAAGCCTCGTGTCATGTCAAAATAAGTAACTGGCTTTCCAAAAGTAGCACTTGTTTCTTAAAAAGAGTAAGAGAAAAAGAGCCTTTTTCTTTCCACATTGAATTTTGAATGATTCTATAATCCCACTTATCAGCAATATATCCAAATACATATATTTTTTTTTGTTTTACAATTATAATTAAAAACAATGCGACTGAAAAAAAACGAAAATAAAAAAAACTTAAGTAAACAAAAGCAAGAAATTTTATTAAAAATTAATGAGATCTAAAAATTGGAAATTTACACTTGACTAGTTTAGTAGTAGTCAGGAAAAGATGTTTTATGCAAAAAAAAAAAAAAAAAAAAAAAAGCTTTGTTGCCTACAATAATGTACGAAAAATGTTTCAAATATTTTATTGCAAAAATCGGGATAAAACTCCCCAACTCAAATTAATATCAAGAGATGAGAGGCTGGTTGATTTTTAAAATTAATAAAAATTAAAAAATAAACGAAAAAGACTTGAGAGAGAGAGGTTGTCTCTACTACACTTTTTTAATGGCACGATTATTCTGTTGAAGAACAATTAGGTAACAAAATTAAAGATAAAAAAGTGGGGATTGACTTGAACGTAACAAACATACCTTGGATTTTGATGGAGGAAAAGCCGGCATGTCTTCTCATCTTTTAAAACTGAACCACAACAACAGGTTTAAAGATGGTGTTGAGCGGGCAGGTACCCTAACACACTGATGATCGTTAAAACAAGCCGAAAAGATCAAGAGAGGAGGATAGGGAGTTAAAATTTAAATTAAAAACCTTGGTAAAATGAAGGAATCACTTAAACTAGCGGGAAAGTGATTTTTTTTCTTTTCTTTTTTAATATATTTTTAGCAGCAGTCGCATTTGCAATGAAGATGCGAAAAAATAACTCCTTCCTTCTCTGCTACGAGTTCTTCTCCGAGATTTTATGAATGATGATGATGATGCAAATGGTTTTATAACAATTTAAATGGTGATTATTTATCATCATCACTTTTTAACCAAAATGATGAACAAAATTTTTGATCTGGTACATTTTTTGTAACATCTTTCCAGGTGCAAGAGATGATGATATTCAGATAAACTTTTTTTTTAAAACCTCATCTACCATCATTTGCTCAGATCTATCGCATACTCTGTTTTTTTTGGGTTTTTTTCAGGGCTTCCTCGCTGTATCCCATACTTATTCTTCCAGTTTTATGTCTTCAGCTTTCATCTTTCATTACCCACTACTCATTTTATTTTATCCCCTTTCAGTCTCTTCATCTCCTCTCGTTCCTCTCTTATCTTTCATTCCTTTACCTTTCTATCATTTTCTCCCTTTCGTCTCCTGTTTTCTCACTTCATCTTTCATTGCCCATTACTCACTCATTATGATTTTGTCTCCTATCACTCCCTTCTTCTCCTCTCATCTTTATTATCCTTTTCTTTCTCTTCTCATTTCACGCTTTCATCGTTTGTCAGTTAAGTCTTCTTTTTTTCTCTTTAATAATAAACCATCCCTTTCATTTTATTTCTGTACATAATTGGTGGTATTTTCATTTGTTTTTAGTCCCACATTATCATCTCTCTCTTGTCAATTTTTTTTTTATTATACTAGAGAATCAATGAGATAAATACTTAAAATAGATTGGAACAGAGATAAATAAGACATGAACATAGAACAAATAAAACGATTATGTTGCACCAACCAAATAAATAATGCACAGAGCCTGCCTGCTTGTCAAATATCAGTATTTGATATCCTCTTGAAAACTAATGGGGAAATACATACACAATTATGACATATACTAATTCAGGCTAATATTTTTATATTTGCAGCTTGCTTTTGTATCCTATCATTTCGGCCACTGTACTCTCCGGCCTTCTTCAGTTGTTTTGTTGTCTTTTGGAGTGTTGAATCTTGACTTCAGCAACCACACCAGTATCCATATAAGAAACTCATCACAGAATAAAATTAAAGATTTTTTGAGTTTTTTCCCCTGCTGTAACATTCTTGATAATGACTACGCCGTGTGGATGATCAAAAGTACTGAAGCAATAACATTTATGAACTTTGAACAGTTTCTTTAAAAATTTGATTTTAATGTGCAACTGTATGCAAATGAGAAAAATGTGATAATTTAGTGAATAAATTTGAAAGGCGGAGATGGAAATCAGTTTATCTACATATCCATGAGTAAGTATTTTTTTTTTCATTCAAGCAAAAAGACTAAGAGCAGATAGGTTTCATCAAAGTTTCAATTTAAATATTTCTTTAACTTTTTGAAACTGAAGTGTCTGTGGAACATTTTTTCATACATTCTTCTACAATCTACAACCCCTGAAGTTATTCTCAAAATTATAACAACATTTGAAACTATCTACAAAAAAGACATATTTTTAGACTGGTAATTTTATATATGCATATTGATAGGATTTTTAATAATTTTAAATCTGTTTTCAACAGTGACTACCAGGAATAGTCTGGTTGACGACTGAGGATAGACTCGGTGACAGCTGGAAAGACAGTTGGCAAGCCGGAAAGACGGTTATTCGGAGTCTGCAGGGTTCGCACCCCTAATGACATGTCTCTTTGTTCTAGAGATCCCCGTTTCATGCTACAGGTAGAACAAGGAATACATACATCATGTTTATGTTATTATTATTAGGAGTAAAGACCAAAGTATTTTTTTTTATTATTTTTTTGAAATTTTTTACTCCTTCTAGCACGTTCAAAATTTTGGTTAAAAATCTTGTTTTTTTTTTTTTTTTACAACAGCGGCAAACTAGTGAAAAAGGGTTTGTTTTATCTTGCGCTTTTCCGAGGAAAACACAGTGATAAAAAACCCTTTGAAAAACTAACTTAAATGGCATATCAACCTCAAAGGGTTCGTTAGCAGATAGATAGGAATGAGAGATGAAGTTAAAGAGAAAATGAAATAGATAACTTAGGAAAAGACGAAAAGAGAGTTAGAGAAACTGAAATAGAAACAAACCATATAAAATGACAGATATGATGAACAAACTAAATTATATTTTGCAATGTGTTAACTAATATATTGAAGGACAGCTGATTATTTGTCTGTAAACAAATAGATAATCAGTGAAAGACTTTATGCAAGGTGAAAAAAATATAATCACAAATAAGTTAAAAACAAATTTTCAATTCAGATACTGCGTAAGCATTCCGAAAATTGTTTTTATTTTTCATTGCTTTTCATGAAATTGATTTTTATTTAATTTTAATACATTTTACATTTCTTAGTAAATTGCTAGAATAGTGAATGACTTCTATGAGGCTTACAAAAGAAAAACAAATTAAAAAGAGAAATAAAAAAATATAATGAGAAAAACTGTTTCAAGGAGTATGTTTCTTGATTTTGACTTTTTTTCTCCCTCTTTACAATGAAAAAGAACAGGATTAAACATCAAAATCATTTGTTCTGTATTAAGATATGATCTTGATATAAAGGAAAAATTGTGGTCGTAAATAAAATCATCTCACTTAATCAAATCTATTGATTAATTGGTTTCCGATTTATGTTACTTGCATGAGAGAAATCCTTATTCATAAAAACATACAAACAGAAACTTAACTTATTCACACATATACATAAATATACACACGCATATGTCCACACACATGCATGTACACACACACACGCATATATAAATATGTATGCACATAAA
>CAHIKZ030004010.1:0-47243 GCA_903632075.3 Acanthosepion pharaonis
AATGAGAAGGGGTTGTCTTTCTCTTTCGACAAAAACGTACATTTTTAAACTTAACATTCAACTCCTTTTGGTCGTCATTAACAGGTATCTATCCTGTAACATAAGCCAGCAGGATTCATATACGAGTTGAAATTAGGGATTAAATCCGACAGAATGATTAAATGATAAAAGTACCGAAATCTTAATAAATATAAATGTTTCGCTATTAATTTTGTCTGATGTTAAATTTTAAAAAAATATTTCTACTTGTTCCATATTTAATCCTGCAAACACACGTCTTTTTGAGCCCTAAAGATTAAGCAGTGTTGGGTTATAAAGACAATTTATTTTACAAGAAAACTAAACTTATAATAAAAATTAAAAACAATCTCGTTTTGAAGTTTGGAAATTATGATAAGCTGAACTATATTACAAACGTATTTTTTTTTTTTAACTATTCATTATTTTAAATTTAGATGTATGGAGGGGATTTGATGCAAGTACTTGGCTTATTTATAATCTGGTTGCAATATAAGATTGAACATAACAAGAATTGACTTCTCTTTTTTCTTTCTCTCTCTCATTCAGCTCGTCGAAATTGAGCTGAAGCTCGTCAAGCCAGGATCATATAATGTCAATGAAATAGGTTTCGCGATTGAATTCTTGAGCCCAGCTCAAAGAGGGGTTTCTTCAACCAAACCGTCTTTATTTTCGACAAGATTCCCGTTGGACGTTTTCTTTGAGGGTTTTCGAGGGTTATCCAAATAAAAATGTCGGATCGTAGGTCTCACCAAGAAATAACCAATACCAGATCCCGTGATAATAGCCAGAAAAATCCACACGTTTCCAGTCATAACGCTTAACATAAGATAATAGGAAATCGCCATTTGACAGATGTAGGTAAGTGTACAGGATAATTTACAGCTCACTGGTATCGTATCTGGACCACAAATACCTTCTCTGGAAAATATAAAATCATAATAGCATTATTAAATCATCTTTAAAGCCATGAATAGTGAAGAATTGTATACTTATTGTTAAAAATAAACTTTTTTTTACATTCAATGGAAATTCTTTTTGTCTAAAAGGAACCAGAGACACATTTGGATTTTCATTTTTAGTCGTGCACATTTTTGTCCTCAATCTTCTTAGTTCTGATGAGAAGAGGACCGATAAACCGGTTTGGATGTTGATGATGGAAGCCCGTTTAAAACGGTTTAACTTTGATTAGGGAAAACCGACCGATAAACCAGTTTAGTTCTGATGAGAAAGTACCGATAAACCGGTTTGGCTCCAATGAGGGTGAACCGTTAAACCGGTTTAATTATCATGAGTGTAAACGGATAAACTGATTTAGCTTTGACGAGGAGTGATCGATAAACCGGTTTATCTGTCTTTTTGTTATCCACGTATTTCGATATTACCGTTCAACGATAATTATTTTTACCTCTCATTTTTGTGATAAATTTTCTTCTTGTTTCAGCATGTCCTTGTTTATCGCCCATATATATATATATATATATATATATATATATATATATTCGTATTTTCATTCAAGAAGGTTTGGTTAAATTAATTTTTTAGACGTATTATTTCTATTTATTTTAGTTTTAATTTTTTCAAATCCACGAATTCATTTCTTGGTAGCTGTAGAAAATTCATTAAAGAAAATTGCAAAATTTTCTTTCAAATAATTTTTGTTTTCCCAAGTACTTTTAATCTCATCTGAAACCATCTTCAGTAGGTTAAAATATCGTTTTAAATTCAAATTCAAAAATTTCAGTTATGCAAGGGAGGTAACTTTTGTAATTAAAAAGATGATGTTTATTATAATATTTTAATTTAGTATTTTATATAAAACTTTGCTGCTACAAACTTTGTTGCTATTCTCACAGTTGACTTTATTTTTTAGTTCATTATAAAAAATCTTTCTTGTTGAAGAGTTTCCTTTTGCACGGTTTATTAAGTTTCGTATAATAGCTATTTTGTAATAGGACATTCACTTTTATAGTTTAGAGTGCACGTGTTTATGCTAATTGTTTTTTTTATATGATGAAATAGTAAATGTATTATTATTAATGTCTATCATTATTTTATTGTCTTACGTTTCACTTGAATGAGCATCGTTGAATCTCAGAACATTTAAAGGTACACTCATGCTCACATTCACACATAGTGGAAAATATATTAATACTTCATCAAAATAATAATAAGCAAAAACTTAAAATTCTATAAGAGAATTGCGGACAAAAATAAAGTCAACTATTAGTATAGCAACAAAGTTCTTAAATACTTGTAGCAGCAACGTTTTATATAAATTACTAAATTAAAATCTTTTTCTTTTTTAAAATTGCAAAAGTTACCTCCCTTGCATAACTGAAAATTTTCACTTTGAATTTGAAGCGCTGTATTGTAAACGAACAGTGAAAAAATTATTTTGAATTTACGGAGCTACTGTATACACATTCACAGATATTTTAACCACCTGAAGATGGCCTTAGATGTGAATAAAAAGTACTTGGGAAAATCAAAATTATTTGAAAGAAAAATTTTGGTATTTTTCTTGATCAGTTTTATATATCCATAAAAGAATTCTGTAGACTTGAAAGGATTATATATATATATATATATATATATATATATATATATATATATATATCTGAATAACTAAATCGTGGATTCCACCATTTTGCGTGTGTGTCTCAATTCTATATATAGACATAGCAGTAAACAGATTCTTTTTGGCTGTCGAGGAAGGTTGCTCTCAGCTACCTGATACCGTCTAGGATCAGAATTTGAACATTTCTACTTTGTTTGTGGATTCGGTAGTCATAATAGTGTCTGGCTCAAGGCCACATTTTAATAAACCAGCACTGCATGCTACTGGCCTGCAACAAGTTTGTGACCCCCGACGTGACATGAGCTTGAGGAATGAACTTATTTCTTATACAAAAACAAACACTGTTTATTTCGGGTCAGATCTTAAATCTAAACGTGCATAAATTTGATAGCAGGAATGACGTCTGGTCAAGCCGGAGAGTTTTCCGAGACCTGTTACTATTTTTCGTTAAATGTCTGCCGATATTTAATCCGCAAAAGTGCTCAGAAGAATCGTGGATTTCACCCTTTTGCGTGTGTGTGCGCCCGCGCGCGCGGATTGCACATTTCCTCTCACATTCAAAAAAACATGTCAGTAAACAATATTTTTGGCTGTCATGAGAAGGTTGCACTGTTTACTCCTGATACCGTAAAGGATCAAGATTTTGATTTTTCCCGCGCGTTTCCTGACGTCACCGATGAACAGCGTTTTTCAAGGCCAGTCGCCGCCCGATTTTCAAACTAGATGGTTGTCTCATTTATTCAGTGCCCCTAAACCATATGCGGAACGGAATATCTCCGTTTTATTTAAAATACAAAAAACTTCAACATGTCGATATCATATTTTTCCAAGACTCATCCTCGTCTTGATGCAAACAGCCTTTGTTGAACTTTGTAGAGTTTTCACCGTCGTCAATATATTTTCCAAGACTGTTTTGGCATTCGTCTTGATGCGAACAGCTTTCGAACTTTCCTCTATTATTCTACCAGAGTTCTACAACACGGTCGCCCTCACACCTATCCAAGACTAATTTCCTCGTCTTGATGCGAACAACTCTGAATTCTCCTCAATGAAAATTGATAATCTGTTCATACACCTTTGAAACTTCTAACCAATGAACCAGTACACAAAAAATATAACATTACACAACACATTATTTTCCCTCGCAAATGGAGTATTTCCTTTTTGTGTATGCAAAATTTCCGTTAACAATGGATTGTTCTGGAACTTTCTTCCTGAAGAAACTTTTCCCGCCTTAGCCATCTTGGTTTTCTGTCTTATGCGGATCACTGACATTCCTTCAGTGACCTCTTGTCACAACCTTTTCATTTATTGCAAAGATCCAGTAGCTTTACTGAATGTCTCCACTGTCGAGACAGTTTACTAGTTAAATATAATAAAATTTCATATTTGTTTTTAAAACCACATCATTTTGTCGTTTCCTCCTTGTCTATCTACATTGTTTATTTTTATATATGTTGTTGAATGACCCTTATTCACCAAAGAATCATTTACTATTAATTTCACTCTGCAACCAGAATGACCCCTTTTCCTCAAAAAAATCGCTCATTTAATATTTTTTACTTTGTTTGAAAATTCGGTACCTGTAGTGTCTGGCAATTGTCTAAACCTTTTAATGAACCAGCACTGCATGCTACAGGGTCCGAAACTTATATATATATTTTATATTTTGGCAGTTATTTTCAAAAAATGTGAAATAAAAATAATTGATAAATAAAAATAAATACTTATTTTAATAGAATCCTCATTTATTTACGGACAAGTTTCAGTATCCTTATTGTGGGAAGAAAAAACACAATAAAAGACTTCAAAATGTGCAAGATAGATTTAAGGAATTTGTTTAAAGATACACAGTAAACCAAATTTTCTAGAAGCAGACTTATAATATGATTCAATAGAATCATCTTTACATTTAATGTCATCAGATGGAAAAAGTTAGGAATGAGAAACAACTAATAAGTCAAAATGTTTCATCCATTCTGATCGAAAAAAAAGTTGCTCAGAATTAAAAACGATGCTACATTATTAAAATTAAACCATTTGATCAAGTTGATTTCGTTGGAAATTTTTGCATAAGAATTCAAAAGAATAAATTTTTTACAAACACATGAGAAAGAATTTTCATTTCAGAATAGTATTATGGTTTCATCCATTAGGTTTTCTAGTTTTAGAATTTTATTTTATATTTGAAGGGTAATTCAATTTTTTGGTTCAATATATAAATATATATAATAAAAATTTGCCGCATATTTATATATTTAGGTGTAAATGTATGTGCTTAATTGAAAATAACAAACAAATTTTGATAAAATCTATCGTTTTGAAGTTATCGAAGAATAGAATTTGAACCCATTTGCTGCGGATTAAACGGTTTTTTTTTATTGCGCACATAATGAGTCCTTAGTTGCTCGCAGTAATTCAGTCAGGTAAGAACCGTGAAAAAGGCCGTTAACAATGTAATCATCCAGCAAAAACTCAGTAATGAATGCATGCAACAACGCCATTATTTGTTTCTGGATCGTGAATGAGAAAAATTTTATTGTCTTTATGATAATTTAAAAGGTAAATTTGATCAAAATTTTTGTTATGGAGGAATTAAGCATATACGATTAAAAAAGCATATAACCAATTTAAAGACATAAAAAATTCCAAAATATTTCACGCAGCAAAAAATGAAAATTTGAAAATAAACGCGATCATTTTTTGAATTGAATAGTAAACTCGTTATTTTACAAATGTTAGATACTAAAAGCAGTTATTCCAAGTCAATGTGAAGACGATTAAGCATTCGATCTACCAGTAACACGACTCTGTACCATTCAAACTATATTATTTATTTATTTTTAAATAGGCCAATATATTAAAGGCTGACCTTTATCATACAAATGGTTAGAGATGAAACCTAAAATTTTTAATTGAATTGATCATTTTGTTTGGGGAACTAAATTTGAACTAAAAAATGAAACCCCAATATAAAAAATTTTAATTTAAACAAATTTGGTGATCATGTTTTGAAAAACAAGATCTAGATTTAAAATTCAAATGCTGTTAAAATTTGAATTGATTTTGTTAGAAAAAAAAGACTCGAATTTACAAACTTTGAATTAACACACACGCAAAAGCGAATCCAAAACAAAATAAATAAAATTTCACAAGTTGATGAAAAATGTTTTTCGGCCAATAGAAAACTAGGAAACATTTAAAAACAAAATTAAAATAATCTTCAATTCTCAGAAACAAATTTTTTTATTTAGATCTTTATTGCAAGGTCCAATGGAAAGGTGAATCATATCCGGGAAAGAATTTAAAATGACCTTTTCAAGCCTCACAAACAAAAATAAAAACCATGCAAAATTGTTTTAACCAGAGAGGAGGAATAAAATTAATTATTGACGTCCCGCGACAAACGTCAAGCGATCGTTATTATTATATCTGTTTCTCCTCACCTATTTTTATACTTGATAAACGAACTGAACATTTTAAGAAACTGCGATTACATGAAAGACAAATTTACCCTACGATGATAACGCTTTATACATACGTACATATCCAACACATTGTGTTTTTGCCTTACGTACTTTTTAAAAAGGACGGTCTAAGAACATTTGAACGTCTTTTGACTTTAACCAAAATACATTAATTTTATTTGTAGAGACTTTAATTGATTTATATGTATATAAATTTGTTGTTTCACTTTACAATTTAATTTTCTTGTTTTATAATTTCTTATGGTCCTTTATCAAACCAACATTTTCAAATCAAACTAATCTGTTTTAACACTCATAAACTTGACTATAACTTTAACAAATTAAAAGTTTGCTTTTGAGTGGGAAAAGAATTATTTATTTAACACTTTTCTATCTGTTGCATTGTTATAGCATCGTTTTTTAGCTTATTTGGCTCGTTTTATTATCAAAAAATAGGAATGAAAAAGTATTTAAAGCGAATAAAGAAATACAAGAATAGAAAAATTTGGTCGCCATTTTGATTTCTATCAGATGCTCTGCAGTATAGATTAAGCGAAACGACATTTCCCAACGCACATTATAATAAAAATACGGCACAAAAAGAGGTCTTATTAACGATAACAGAACGTCTATTATATTGCTGAAATAGCACTAATCGTTAGATTATACCACAATTTTTACGGTGTCTTGATAACTTACAGCAGGTAATATAATTTGATGAAAGTTTATTTTTACGTCCACAGCAGCGGAAGTGTTAGTTATGTATTTCATAATTATATCACGAATGAAGCTTTTATTAAACCTTTTATTTGAACCTGGTTTATGTAAAAAGTTTTAGCGTTTTTGTTTTATTGCCCACTGAACATTACTGATACTCTGCCTAACTTTTAACTAAACTGGTTACCGGCAAACAAATCCGACGAAAGGACGTATAAGTTTTCTGTTTATATATTTTTTTATTTTATTTTTTAACCTACTGTTAGCGGCTCAAGGAGAGAAAACGATGATCCGAGTTCGAATTCCGTCCGAATTCGTTACGTACGCTTTCACACAAATATCCTTGAAAAAGGTATGGATCTACACTATTTACATTATACGGACTATTGTCCTCATCTTTGTCGCCATATTTATTACAACGTTTTAGCCGTTGTACGCTCCAGCCTTTTTCAGGTGGTTGGAACAAGAAAGGCAAGAAACGGTATTGTATTTGGGGAGGAAGAGAGATCCATAATTTTAAATCAGTTTCTTTCTATATTTCTGAGATGAGGTAAAACTACACTATTTGCATTATTCGGTCTATTGTAATCATCTTTATTTCGCTCACTGGGGAAAAATGTTCTAGTTCCACATGCCATGTTTTAATGGATGTCAGTTATCAGTTAATAACAAAATTGCAGATATGACAATTGGTAAAAATAGTTATTTAAAGACATTAGGTTTATAATACCCAGAAATTCTTACACACAAGGACATATGGAAAAGGTGATATTTGGTTAGATCCATTAGGAAAAATCCAAAGAGTTTGAGTTCAATACCATTTTAAGTTCAGTTGTTTTCGGAGAGGGGATTTAATTGAAGGTGAAACTGAGACCCCATTAAAAACATGACAGTGGAACTAGAACAGTCTTATTTTAAAGGGTTAGTTCGACATTCCAAACCACCTGAAGAAGTTATTTGAAACGTTGTAATAAATATGGCGACAAAGATGATGCCAACCAATCAGATTGTTTTGACGTGAAGAATAATGAAAAAAAACGATTTGGAGCCTATGGTCCCTTTATTTAAGCCAAGATTTCACGAAATCCGATTAGTGAGAATTAACTGCCAAACGAATTCACGACAGTTGAAACCATGCGCCAGGTTTTCTCACTACACGATTTTATCACAAGCTGAACATTTATTTTTTTATTTCGTGTCTCACGTAAACTCTTAACACAGCAATATCTTTTCAAGAACAATGTTTACAAGAGACATTTTTTTATCCGAACATTCTTCCAGTGAACTTTAGAAACCAAAATGACTATTGCTCATTGAACCTAAAAATAAGTTATTCAAGGCAACTCTTGGTTAATTCAACTAACTTTAAATGCATATCTTTCCTTCACATCGTTGTTTGATATTGTACATCTTGTTAAATATAATTTTTTATGCAAAACAAGGTTAGTGGATTTTGGTTATCCTTTTTTTGGTGTGAGCCTTGCAAATTCCTAATCTAAAGTTGAAATTAATGTCAAGTCCGCCACAAAGAGAAGAGTTACCGACAGGACAGGGTTGTTAAGTCTAATTCAGAAATAATCATTCAGAATTATTTTACTATAAGAAATTGTATGAAAAATTAAGAAAAAGAGATTTTCAGTGATTAAAAATTAAAGCAAGCATTAATGAAGAACAGAAAAGGGTTATTGTTACAAATTACTTACGCTGGTTCTCGCAGAGCCGCTTTTAGGGTCCTGACACTTCTATATTCTTGGAAGCCTTCAATACATATGGCGATGGCGGCAGACAAGATGATAGCAATAACGAGACCTGTTAGAAGTGGAAAAGTTGAAACATCAGCAATCTATTTAAAATTAAAAAAGTCAAATATGAAGCAACACGAACGCAGGCGTCCCAAATGTATTATGCTTATTGAAAATCTTTGCATCACGTAAATCTCATTGAAGGAAGGAAAGTAATTATGTATATATAGGTATTTTTTTTAATCGGTATCACCCCATGCGAGGCAATAAAGCCACTAAGACGCAAGGGGTTACTGGGTGTGGAAGAATTAGGAACAGAAACATTAATAATGAGCGGAAAGAGAAAAGAGTAACCAGGAGGACAGTAGATAGCGATTGACATTGAATTTAAATTTTTGAAGATTAAAATTGACTGGAAAGCATGGAACCAGAAGGAAGTTCTACAAGCGAAAAAAAGAAACTTAGCATAGAATTTACGTTTATATTTAACCAACTTAACTGTAAATTGATCAGATCTTGACGCCAGTCTAGTACTGCGCTTAAATTCAAAAAGTCTATGTACCATAATGAAGAGCTCATCTGAACAATTATCATGAAAGTATTTATAGAAAAGACACAGGAAGGCAACCTTACGGAGGTGGTTCATTTGAATAAAAAAAAATGAAAATTCATCAGTTTGTTATTAACTTATTCACCGTATTTTGAAATCACTCATGTGATTAAATTTTGTGTTCAGAATTGACAAGATCTTGAAATTGATAACCGAACTCTTATACGCCTGCGCACAACACAACTACGACGCATTAGGGTCATAGCGGTACCATATTTACTACAACCGTAGCAGACGTGGGTGTGTCTAGGGCAAGATAGCCTGACGGAACCCATTTTCAAGCTGGTGTAGAATTCAGCTTTCTTCTACTATTATACTGACTGCTACTCAAGGAAAAAAACGGGTACAAAACAAGCTATACAAATAACATGAAATGCCTGTTCAAAAACTAGTCGATAGATTTCAGCCAAACTTAGAATGCAGATAGTCTATGATCCAGGGAGTAACACAGACTATATGAAATTGACCTGGGTTTACAATGTCAAAAATAAGCCATTTTTCATGAAAAATAACTACCAATTTTTTTTTCGCACACATGTAGTGGTAAGAGAGGTAAATCAGTTTTTGGTAGTAAATTCATCCGTGGTTACTTCCCTTAATCATTTTAATAATCTATACAAATAAAATGTCTGTATTTTTAGTTCCAGATCAACGACGGGGTACATCTATTAGTATATAAATATAGAATATTCGATAATTGAATGAAAACTATTCTGACTGCAACTTTGAAGCCGCCTGCTACCACTTCTGTTCGGTGCATAACTGTTCGGCCTTTGAGTGACGTCAATAGAATAATGCCCAGTAGGGAGTCGAATGCATGAGTGGCACGTCGTATAAGGCTGATGCTACCGTTCAAGTAACCAGTAATTATTTGTTACATTATCGATTGGTTACAAATATGTTCAAAGGGAAACAAATGGTGTCCAATTAACGCTGAGAAAAGTTTACTGAAACCTTTCCTACTGAATGTTTATTCGACTTAAGTAGGCACAGTTTAGTGAGAATTGAAAAGGTTTTATTCATTCCTTTGTAAAAATCCACGTAGACGCGCATGTAGTTTATCGTCATATCCAGGACGGAAAATTTTTTGTTATTTTGTCAATAGGTGTAGAAAGTGCCATGTAATGATTTGCAGATCTAAAGACTAGGAAAAATATTTTAGGTAGCATAATGATTGTTTTCTTTAGCTTGTATTAAGTTGTAATAAACTTTCTTGGGTGGAGTTTCATTTTGGATTACGCCTAAGCCTTATTTGCCTCTAAGTCATTGTCTCCGTTGCTTTATATTAGTGTACAATATTCATTTTTCATCATCAACCAAAATATCTGAAAATGGCGAGAAGCATTAACAAAAGTACATATATCCTTCCTACGTCTATCATATCAAACCCGTTTTTCATTTTAAGCATCTTTCCAAGTTGTTACAGAATCGTTGATTGTCTTCAATTCAGCTTTTGGGTTAATTCTTTAACTGTGCTATTTTTATCAAATTAACACCAGAATATGTCATTCATAAATTCACTAGGGCTGCCTGGTCGTAGTCTTAAACTAATGTTACCTTTTTTAAAACTTTAAAAGCCATCGACCTTTCGTTTAAAGAATGTATTCCATAAATAATATGAATATTTCGAATTGCTTCAGTAATATTCTTACCTTTTCAAAACTCAGAGAAACTTACACGTCATATGAGCTTCGTAGATACCACCATATTTAAGAAGTGGAGGTCGAGTTATTAGCTAAGTTGTATCATAATGTGTAAACACAATTTATTCGTTTAAAACTCTACGAACACATATTATCAGGTACTATTATCATTGAGGCATTTTTGAGTCGCGAAAATCTTATGCAATTATCACTCTCGGATTTCTGACGTTATTTATGGGTTGCCCTACTGCAATTCCGATTATTGCTTCAAGTTTCTCTGTTGAATTTGCTATTATTACACGTCATCATTGCAATGAATATTTACGGATGGTGTAATGGATGTCAGCTCAGAATAAGAAATCAGCAGACTCGAGTTGGAATTCTAGTCGCGTTCTTTACTTTCACTTACGCGCAAATAACCGGGGAAAAGTAGGAATCCATCTCTTCGTCTCCCCTTAGCTATGGGTTAAATAGTAGGACTGGGAAAATCATTGCTACCTCCGACAAATTGTTAATATTCATACGAAAAAAAAAAAAATTCTTACAATCCTAAATATGCTTCGGCTTTAAATGACCCACAAAGTTGGTATGTTGGTATGTCTTTAAAAGTCAAATCACCTATTAGATTGAATGGACTTTTTAACGTAGTTGTTTTACAGATTTTACTTGTAACATTTATTACGTCAGGTCACTCTACGATTACTACCGGTACCATGTAACCCAGTGCTACCTGCCGCATGGTCGGGTCATCAGCGACTAAACCGGTTCCCCCAACAAGCTTTTCTTGTTAGGAACGTAGCTAGATACCCAGCAAAATTAAAAGCAACAAATGTCAAAAGGCGGATAAACCTTCTTGTAGGGTAAATGCTCATCTTGCACAAACTGGCCTCTATAGCTATGGATAGAGACAGTGCGGTGATGACACGGTATTGCTGAGCCGAGGGTTTCCTAGACTGAAGTCACCGGCCAAGGGCAAAAGGTTCTCCCGATGACCTAGGCGAACCTTCAAGTTGGCTGTGGTTTGACCTGGAGAAGGATGTGTTTCGTTAGGCCAACTTTGCTCAAGGCACGCTATGCATAAATGAATATCTCACCGATTTCAATCCGGATAAATGGAGGAAATTGGTAAGGTGTTCAGTTACTGAATCACTCTATGACGACATCCAGTAATCGAACTGATGATGATGATGATGATGATGATGATGATGATGATTTGTGACATTATGTTACATAAACCAATCCATTGGTTTGTTTCACGCTTGATCGGACCAAAGGAGGATCGTCTGTCCAATAATTCCGGGTTTTTCTTCCCACCTGCACTGGTTGTTTAAGATCAGATCGCATACACTTACTATTTTCCTTAGTAGCTGAGTGAGCTGACAAAATCAAATCGTACTTTCTTTTTCTTTTTGACAATGTACCATATATACTTGAGGCTAGTAGCACCATATATACTTGAGGCTAGTAGCACTTTTTTTTTCACCAAAATTTCGATAAAATTCCCTATTCACTCGACATCATAGAGAATCTGAAGTAGACTATGGTGTAACAGTAGTCCAGGCGAGAAAAGGAAGAAAATGAGGTTTTTTTTTCCCCAAAAATTTCGATTTTACGTAATCGCCTCTTCCAATAATATAGAATCACACATCGACTAAAAGAGCTCTATCTGCAATGCATCTGCATTTACCATTTATTATTTGATTTACGACGAAAGACTATCATTTTCAAATGATTTTAAGACTGAAGCGATTACTGGTATCCAAATTTTCGTTTAAACAGAGCAGCCCCGCACTCGATAAGTAAATAACACGAAATTTCAACCAATCACAATTTCGCTTACAGTTATTGGTAAATTTGCTTTTTAATCACTGCGCTAAATATCTATTAAAATTTTCCCAAATTGTCATATGTCCTTGTAAATGTACATGCTGAACTCGAATTAACAATTAAATTATGATAAAACCTACCGTTTTGGAGTTATCGACAAGAAAAAATAGGACTTAGTCGCGGTCATTCGCCCGCTATTTCGGGCATTATTTTTATTACATTCACTTCGGAGCACTTCCGGACGCGCAATCATAATTTTGGGCCTATTTACTGCTTTTACTGCTCTTACTCGTCGTTACTGCGTACTATCGTAAAGCAATGACAAGAGAAAACTTTAAACAAAACAAATTAAATAATACAATAAAACATTTTTTTCTGGGTAGAATAGCAATGACAAATTAAAAAAAAAACAAATTAATACAGTAAAGCATTTTTATTTTTTAAAATTGAAAATAAAACTTTGTAAAGAGCAAGGTAATTTACAAAATAAAATTACAATGTAAGAAAATGCTAGAAAGAAAATTCTAACAAGAAAAAATTTAGGGTTAGGGTTTTCTTTTTGTTCTTTATATATATATATATATATATGAAGAATTATTAGCATTTCTATATATATATATATATATATATATATATATATATATAGAGAGAGAAAGGGGGGAGAGAGAGAACAAAAGAAAACTCAACAGTAACCCTTGTAATTCCTTTATGATAGTGCGCAGTAATTTCGAAGAGTAAGAGCAGTAAAAGCAGTAAATAGGCCAAAAAGTGATGATTGCGCGACGCAAGTGATCGGCATTGAATCTAAATACACAAAGCCGGTAATGGCGCATGAATGACCGCGACTAAGTCCGATTTTATCCTGTCGATAACTCCAAAACGGTAGATTTATCATAATTTAATTGTTATTTCGAGTTCAGCATGTACATTTACACAGAAATATGACGATTTGGGAAAATGTTAATAGATATTTAATAAGAAGAGTTGAAATGAATGTTTGCAAGAATTCACAGCTCTAGTATCATTCCTAAATAATCAGCCAATGAACTTTTCAGTCCACACTCGTACCTGGGAAGAAACAAGGAAGTTATTAATAAGAGTTGAAATGAATGCAATACTTCACAGCTCAAGCACCATTCCTTCATAATCAGCCTATGAACTTTTCAGCCCACCCTCGTACCTGGAAGAAACAAGGAAGTTATTAATAAGAGTTGAAATGAATGCCTCACAGCTCAAGCCAATCATTCCTTCATAATCAGCCTAATGAACTTTTTCGTACCTGGGAAGAAACAAGGAAGTTATTAATAAGAGTTGAAATGAATGCAATACTTCACAGCTCAAGCACCATTCCTTCATAATCAGCCTATGAGACTTCAGCCCACCCCGTACCTGGGGAAGAAACAAGGAAGTTATTAATAAGAGTTGAAATGAATGCAATACTTCACAGCTCAAGCACCATTCCTTCATAATCAGCCTATGAACTTTTCAGCCCACCCTCGTACCTGGGAAGAAACAAGGAAGTTATTAATAAGAGTTGAAATGAATGCAATACTTCACAGCTCAAGCACCATTCCTTCATAATCAGCCTATGAACTTTTCAGCCCACCCTCGTACCTGGGAAGAAACAAGGAAGTTATTAATAAGAGTTGAAATGAATGCAATATTTCACAGCTCTAGCACCATTCCTTCATAATCAGCCTATGAACTTTTCAGCCCACCCTGTTATGGGAAGAAACAAGGAAGTTATTAATAAGAGTTGAAATGAATGCGAATACTTCACAGCTCAAGCACCATTCCTTCCATAATCAGCCTATGAACTTTTCAGCCCACCCTCGTACCTGGGAAGAAACAAGGAAGTTATTAATAAGAGTTGAAATGAATGCAATACTTCACAGCTCAAGCGTCATTCCTTCCATAATCAGCCTATGAACTTTTCAGCCCACCGTACCTGGGAAGAAATAAGTTATTAATAAGAGTTGGAATGAATGCAATACTTTACAGCTCAAGCACCATTCCTTCCTAATCAGCCTATGAACTTTTCAGCCCACCTCGTACCTGGGAAGAAACAAGGAAGTTATTAATAAGAGTTGAAATGAATTAAATACTTCACAGCTCAAGCACCATTCCTTCATAATCAGCCTATGAACTTTAAGCCCACCTCGTACCTGGAAGAAACAAGGAAGTTATTAATAAGAGTTGAAATGAATGCAATACTTTACAGCTCAAGCACCATTCCTCATAATCAGCCTATGAACTTTTCAGCCCACCCTCGTATTAAGGAAGAAACAAAGGAAGTTATTAATAAGAGTTGAAATGAATGCAATACTTCACAGCTCAAGCACCATTCATTCATAATCAGCCTATGAACTTTAAGCCCACCCTTGTACCTGGGAAAAAGGAAGTTATTAATAAGAGTTGAAATGAACACATGCAATATTTCACAGCTCTAGCATAATTCCTTCATAGTCAACCTATGAACTTTTCAACCCACCCTCGTACCTGGGAAGAAACAAGAAAGTATTTTATAAAGTTGAAATGAATGCATGCAATATTTCGAATCTCTAGCATAATTCCTGCATAATCGTCTTATAAAAATTTCACCCCACCCTCGTACCTAGGAAGAAACAAGAAAGTTATTAATAAGAGTTGAAAGGAATGTATGCAAAATTTCACAGCTCTAGCATAATTCCTTCATATTCAGCCTATGAAATTTTCAGCCTACCCTCGTACCTGGGAAGAAACACAGAAGTTATTAATAAGAGTTGAAACGAACACATGCAAGATTTCACAGCTCAAGCATAATTCCTCCATAGTCAGTCTATGAAATTTTCAGCCCTCCGTCGTACCTGGGAAGAAACAAGTAAGTTATCAATAAAGTTAAAATGAATGCATGCAAGATTTCAAATCTCTAGCATAATTCCTTCATAATCGGCTTATAATAATTTCAGCCCACCCTCGTACCTAGGAAGAAACAAGGAAATTAATGATAAGAATTGAAAGGAATGCATGCAAGATTTCACAGCTCTAGCATAAATCCTTCATAATCAGCCTATGAAATTTTAGCCCACGCTCGTATATCAGGTGACTTTCCTTATTTAAAAATATTTATAATTACTTGTTTAGGAGTATTATTTATACTATGTTTATTCGGACTATTATCCTCATCTTTGTTGTTATCACATTTCGGCCGTTGTGTCCTTCGGCCTTCCTCTTCAACTAACGCTTAGTCCTAAGGGAGGAAATTGTTGGTTTGAGAATTTGGTAACATCGTAGTTGCGAGTTCAATCTCTGAGTCGGGTAGTGTGTACTTAAAACTCAGTGGAAACGGGCAAGAAATAACTGAACAGTACTAAATAAAAATAAGACCTAGACGAGATATCCCGAGACATGGGCAGTGGAACGAGAATAGTCTATCCCCGTAGATTAAATAAAGGGTTCAGTTCAGAATTCATTGTAGGTTATCCAGATTGATATATACCCGAGGAAGGTCGGACGGCTCAACAGCCGAAACGTTATGATAACAACAATGACGAGAACAATAGTCCGAATATAAATAGCGTAAATAATGTTTATTCTAATAGTGTAATTTCGTCATTCCAGAAATTCAGGCAAAAATTGTTTAGGAGTGTCAGGTTTTATTATGCAAAATAAATCCAAAAGATATAAACGAAAGAAACATTTATTTCATTTACAAAATCTATGATATAAGAGAATATATTATTATTTTACATGATGTCTCCTTAATTAATCTTTCGACCATTCATTTTGTTGATATTCTTATTGTTTCATCTTTAACATTATTTGCAGCAATTTTAATGATTCCCAGATATCTTCTTTTCTTGAATATTGTCTCCCATTCTAAAATACTTCTTTTTTTTATGTATATAAATGAGGCACACATTTTCCACTGGATTCATATCTTGAGAGACTGAGGGGGCATTCAATTATTTTGACGTTATTGATAACCTTTTTGGCAAGGGTAGCAATAGTAGCTTTTCATTGTCTTGCAAGATTCTTTAGCATAAAGATTTTGGTTAGGATCTATACCACTCAAAGTCCGTCTTTTAACTAATAATTATTCCCTGTATTTATCTTGACGTCATCATCAATTTTGAAGGAGCCTATAATTTTACTATCTATAATACTAACCCAGAACATTACTGTGAAAAACCTCACGTCCATCCAATATAGCTTTACATTCATCTTTAAAATTTACTATTTAGAAATGTACTTCTTCGTCCAACTCACACATTTCTCTTTATAATGTTTCCTGAAAGGTTGTCATTTGGTTGATTTCATATCTTTAGCCAAAGGGTCTTAAGAGTCTGTATATTTTATGTCTGTCAATATTTGCCACATCGGTTTCTTTTTAAATACTTATAAAATATTATTTCCGATCAAATCTAAGTTCTTGTCACAAACACAAACAGATGATTTCGGCTAGATTGAGAAAAAATTCTCTCTCGCTCATATATATATATATATATATATATATATATATATATATATATATATATATGAAATTAAAATACTAACATCAATAGTCATCATAATATATGTATATATTTATTTACAATATGATGAGCAACTCTTGTGTTACATAATACAATCATAAAACACCAATATGTTATTGTAAATATTTCTAATAAAATTTGATAAAACTTCACACGATATTTTACATAAATATATGTACATTCTGAAAGTTTTACCGACATTGGTTGATAAATACCAGTTTTATTATTATAATTTATTTTATTTTATTATTGAAAACATTGACTTGCATAATAAAATCTGACATACCGCATATACCGAACATTGCCTTTTCAGTAATCTCGTCACCCGCGTTTTACGTATCTTTGTTGCAAGCGTCGCCATGGGATGCCGTCTGAGAACGCGTTAATAATCGATATAAATTGGATTGTTAAATTTTCTCTCAATTACGCTGTGACTTTAAAAGGAAAAACGTCAATCGAAAGAAGCAGAAAGAAGCTACTTACCATGTAACGTCGACATACACCATTCTGCGAATAAAAGACTCGTCGGCGTCTGAATTGCCAAAATCATGCTCTGTAAATACAAATTTAATTTAAAAGAAAAGGTTGAATCTAAGCCGGATATATTTGACCATGCTAAATTCATTATTATTTATACTAGTCTATACGAAAACAACTAGTAAGTGTGTGCAAAAGTTTCCAGCGAAAAACTTGGTTTTTAACTGTGTATTCTGAAGGCGTGGACGGCCTAAACCTGAACAGCATGAAGAGTGGAATCGGTTAACCGAGTATAAATTCTGACTGAGACAGTTTGCATTCAGTTTGAAGTTTTAGACTTGGAAAAGGCATGAATCCATTTCTCCCATCCCAAAAGCTATAGCAGCACAAACTGGGCTATCTCTGTTTAGCATCCAGTTTAGGCAAAATACAACTTTAAATTTAAAATCGTAAAGAAGACAACAAGAAAACACCTCAACAATCATGACAACGCGCTGTTTACAGATATTAAAAGAAAAAGGAATCCGTGGAGAGCCATGATCACCGAGGTCCTGAAAGAATGTTTCTATTTTGAAGAACAATAAAAAATAAAAATGAATAAAAACGAGTTCTGAGAATTTTTGTACATACGTAATATTTATTTGCTGGTTTGACTTAGTGTCAAAAAATGGAGGCCATATTTAAGTAATTTTCCCATTGCATTGATTATATTTTCAGCATAAGTAATCGAGGATTTTTATCTATGATAACTCTATAAACAAATAATTATTTTTATTTGTAATAACTCTATAATCAACTCTATTAACTCATGTCAGAAAGAATTATAATTTGTAAAACATTAAATATAAAAATATTTAAACCAAAAAAGAAATAAAAAGGAGAATGTTCTCACTACATACTAATGTGATATTCCGTTCTTATGGCAGCACGAAATAAGTTTTCTTACTGGTGTCGAGTAATACCTCGTTCTATAACGGAATATCTCATTAGTAGGCAGAGTTTATCAGGCTGCGCGACCGATAAATACATAATGTCACATTGTATTTTATATTATCGATTGTTTTAGAAGTGAAATGATTTAGAGTAGTATTTAGAGTAAAAAATTTGTTTTTAGGCAATTACTAAATTTAGTTTCGCATGGCCGAATTTAAACGATGGATAATGTTGAGCTAAAGTTACTTTGAGCAACAAGAGTCAGGAAGCTGTGGAGAGCTATTACAGCTCATTCTGAAAGGACTTGGCACATAATAGAAGAGAAGTATCTGAAATCTTGGTTTTTATTTATTTTTTATGTTTATTTTTTTTATTTTTCGAAAATAAATGAAGTTATTTCGTGGTTCATTTGAGATCCAGGCTACATCGTGCACTCTCTTCGGGACCCGGGGACTAAAAACAACTTCTTCCTGGTTGTCCGTCTCCCACTTTATGAAAAGTCAAGGACGAGGTTATATTTTCTGCGTTGATATCCAAGAAAGCCGGCAATTTCTAGCTCAATGAACACGCTCTTGTCCTTATTGTTGTGAAGTGACAATTTTTATTCGGCACATCTCCATTGACGACATACGCTAATTTATAATTAATTTGAAATCTTATAAGCTTAGAGCCGGTTGTTGATAAGTTGGAAGTCGCGTGCAGAAGGGGTGGAAGCAAAGGGTGCGACCGCCCCCGGGCATCTATATCGGGAGGGGGGCATCCAATCAAAGTGAAATAAAAATTTATTTTATATTTAATTTGAATTTGCTGGCTCTCCAATCACACTTTACTGTCTTACAATTTTGCCCGGTGATTTGTAGTACAGAATAATATCAAATGGTGGTAAATGTTAGTAGGAAGACTTTGTTATGCCAATTCTCCAAGTAGGGAAGGCCCGCCATAAAACTAAACGTAAGAAAACGAGTCTTTTATTTGTGTTAGAACGTTGGCCAATGCTGCCCATAGACGCACCTACAAGACAGAGTATAAAATGAGAGGGGAATAGAGGAACAGACTTTACAAATGTTTCTGTGATATTTCAAAATTCAATGAATGCAGTAAGTACCTTCTAAATCCAAGTTTGAGAGGAGTTAATCTTCGCTGATGATTTTTATTCTTCATCTTTGTTGGGCTTTTTTTTTCATAAAACCCAGTTAGTAGACTAAGCGTGGAAATATAGAAAAACCAGTAAATAAATAAAACAGATAAGTCGGTAATATTCCTAAATGCCAGATTCTGCACAGGACAAATAATTACAAAAAGACCAGAGAATGAACCAGTCTAAACGTTGCTAAAGTGGAAAATTATGAATTTCAATAATCATTTTGGAAGCTTATTTTGTCAAAGATAATTAAAAAAAACTAAGCTTAATGACTAACATCACAAAATTATATAGTGTTGAGAATAAATATTCAGTACACGACATAAAAAAGAAAAAAGAAAACAGTTTACTTCATAAAATCCGAAGACGAATCGAAATAGGGAAAATGCTTTCCTGCAATTAAGGAGAGTATTAAGAAATGGGGAATTTTCGTTAGATACAGAGAAAAACAGTGCTGAACGGCTATGTCGTATCTTATCCTCTTGATTGACAGAGAATGAGGGACAATTCCTTTACAGATGAAGAAAAGACTCAAAGCGACAGAGATGTGGTTCTACAGATGGATGCTGAGGATGCTATCGGCAGAACACGTGAGCCACGAGGAAGTTTTAAAGAAAATTAATAGGATAATTATACTTAGAATCTGGAAGAGACTGCTAAAATTTCTAGGGTACATAATGAGGAAGACGGCTTGGCAAATGTAATACTCACAGAACATATTGGGAGGAGGAGGAGGAAACAGCTATTAATGAGTCTGTGTGAATGGCTTGCAGGGTGGGGATAATGAGGGACGGTAAAGAGTCAAATGTTGCTTAGAGATGCTAGGAAGAAATTGAGGAGGACAGTGATCCCACCGGCTGCATCCACAGCCCAGTCTATCCCATGCTGTCGTGCATACAATTTACGGAATTTATGTTAAAGTGATCCGTGGTGGCTTTCTGATTTGAAAATCAGCATTTGAATTCCTGCTTTTTATCTGGGCTCGAACACCGATCACCAATACGCAATACCTAACTATCTCAGCTTTGTGACAGATTCAAATAGTGTATGAAATAGTAAAAGAAAATATATGAAATCAGCAAAGACCGCCATTCTAGTTTGTGGAAATATTAAATAAAACCAATAAGTAAAATAATAATAAAGAATAAAAAAAATAACTAACTTCATTTTCCCATGATGCAAGTTATAAAGAAACCGAAAGGGTTTTTTGGTTACATATGCGATTTCATAACACCACTTCCGGAAAGGACAAAATCGAATCCTTCTTTTTACACTTTCCAACGAGATCGTTCGGACGTGATTTAAGCCACCCTACTCATAAAGTAGTGATTCAGCCATCCCAACTCAGGACGAGGCTAACTTGAGCTCGACCGTCTTTACCCGTTTTTATGCTTACTTCCCATACTTTATTTCTGAGCCCGAAAGGAAAATGGACATACTCAAGAGACATTTAACTTTCTCTCAATACAGTTACCATAAAAAAGAATAAACGTTAGTAGCAGAAACATAAGTTTTTTTATATGCTACTATCTTCTTTGTTTATATATTGAACACTCACCTTCAAGTAAAAATACATACAAAACCCACAAGCTTACTAACATCCACAAGTTTTAAAGGGACTTTCTTTATTTTATTGATTGAGTGACCAAAATGTTGGAACTTCCATTGAACCCCTAACAAGTAGAAATGATTACAATATTATTCTGACGACTTAATATTAGCCTTACTGATGTATCGCTAACATCACTGCTACATATATACAAATCAAATATAGATTGGAATCCTACAGAACAATAGGATAAAAATCAAATAGGAAATATTTATCGATCTAAGATGGTTTACTTTGATGAAGCTTTAATAAAAGTGAAACATGTTAAATTGATAAACGTTTTCTATTTGTTCTTTATCCAATCATACAAACAAAGAAACATTTTATACAGAAAGGAATTCATTTATACTTACATTAATACTAGAATGTTGATCATGCTCCATTGAATGTACATGCTCCTTTCGCTGGTCCATATTCGAATTTCGTTAGCGAATTACAAATACGAGAATTGTGGATCTGCCTCTGTTGATAGGAACAGAAAAAATATACAAGATGGCATTCAAATAGTTGTCTTTAAATTACCTTTTCTTTTTTTAAAGTGACGAGTGTATTTATGAAAAATGGTAATAAAGTTTGAAAATGACGAGTATAATTGTCTTGTTTGACATATTTATTATCATATTTATAACGCAAATAGAATAAAGAATCCGTTCAGAAAATTATTAAAAAAAATAGCATAATGCACGTTAAAATATTTATGCAAGTATTGTTTATTTGTAGCTTAGAATAGGGTGTATCTTTTGTAGCTTAGGATAGGGTGTATCTGCACATTCACATTAAACTTCGACCTTGTATTAAATTCTTTTGCGACGTGGGCGCGCGAATAAATACCTACCTCTCCTTGGGAAGGGAGCTGGTGGGGGCCAATTCTCGACGTTCTCAATAAGAGAAATGCCGTCGAGGCGGCATGAACAATTTTTGAACGGCTTCCGAAATCCCACATTAAATTCTGACCTTGTGTCAAATTCTGTTACGACGTGCGCATACGGATAAATACTCTCCTCGGCCTTGGGATTTTGATCATTGTGAGGTATCTGTTCTTCATATTTAAGGAATACCTAATCTCGAGGGATTCTAAACCTGCTGCAGTCCCCACCCCACCTTCATTGAACGAAAGAGAGATGGTGGGTATTAACGCTAACATGACTGGGCAATTTTTGGTTTGGCCGATTGCAACCCACGTTAAACATGACCTTGTGTCACACCATACCACTGTGGGGAGGTAATTAAACAAACCGTCTTTCGAGTTGGGATCTGTTCGTCTCATGATAATTTATGAGGGAGACCGATCTAGCACTTTCCTCATTGTCCTAAAGAGGAAGGGTTGACGGATATCAACGCCAGTGTGAGACTAGTTGCGGGGACTGGGGAGTTTTTGCCTTTGGTTGTAACACATTTAACCATTGTGCGGAGGTGGACAAATACAGAGAGAACGCTCTCAGGCCTTCGGATTGGGATCAAAGCGTAGTATCTGTTCTTTTCCTTACCTGACCTCCAAAAGGTTGATAAGCCGTAAGAAACAAAACAATCAAAAACATTTTTTCCTTTCTGCTTTCGGGCAGCTCATGGTTCTGCAATGAGGAATTCCTAGTCCCTGTTATTGCATAAAAAGAGGTGTATTCTAAGAAAACTGTTGCACACAATATATATATATATATATATATATATATATATATATAAAGTTGTAGCCTCTGTCTGTCTGTCTGTTATCAAACTCCTCCTAGGGTTTTGGAGATATACCCCTCACCCCCATAATCGCATATATTCTAAAATTACATTACACAGATAAGTAGTGTAAGCATTTTTTTATGATCAAGGGGGGAGTCCTCAGTGGACAACCCCACCACTACCTGAACATTTGTTTCCCTTTGATTTAAATGAAATTAAGATTTGAACAAGAGAATGATTCCTATCCAAAATATAGATGGAAACAGCCAGAAGATGGAGGACATATCGGCAAGATCATTGAGCACAAATTATAACAATGATTTAAAATCAATTATCATTTTCTTACAAAAAATGTGTGACACGCAGCAAGGTGCGGGTAATTCTACTAGTATATATATATATATGAACACTGAAGTCAACGCCAAGCGGTGGTCTTGACCTCTGTGTCCACTTTTATATTTACATATGCTCTATCTCTGAGATTAAGCACTTTTACTCATCAACATAGCAATGGCATAACTTAAAACTATATTTTGTATCACATACAGGTTGAGTATTCTTTATCCGAAATTCCAAAATACGAATACTTACAAAATTTGAATGTTTGACTTGCCACAAATTGAAAATTTCAGAAAGTACTGGGGAGGTTCCTAGGTGATGTGCAGCTGTTGTAAGTGACCTCATCTACCATGGGTGGGAATCTCCCAGCCCAGTTACGTAGCCTACGTTGGCGCCAGTTTTTTGTTAGCGTTCATCACAGCAACATCTACGTTCGTGGATTACTTACCAGGTGTTTCGTGCTTAGTAAAGGCATTATTCAAAATGTCAAAAAGTCCTGCATTTATACATTTTTGTAAGTAGTGATCATGGATTTTTGCATACTTAGAGAAAGCACAAGACACTATTTTTATATGAAATCTTTTAAAGAAAAAAAGAAATTACCAAAACTTACAGGAAAATAAAATTTCAGCATTAAATGTCCCATAAGATGTTGATATGCCGCTAAACAAACAAACTAAAGCAACTCAAATCTTTGCCTGACTTTCCACTTAGAACTGAGTTTCTATTGAATGATAGATATATAACTCGATCCATAGCTTCGACCATCATTCCTGCAATGAATCTCCTCAAAGTACGTGAACGGTATACCTGCAATATTCCTTAAGAAATTTGCTCCTGAACTGGCTCATTTTCTCTCTAAACTTTACAATAAATACCTTGCATTCCTGCTTGTTGGAAATCCTATTCTGTAGTTCCATTATTTAAGAACTCAGGCAAACCATCTGATTCTTCTATCGACTTATTACCTCTTTTTTTGGCAAAGTACTACATGTTCTAATTAACTCTAAATTGGTTAAGCATACAACATCACAGGATCTTCTTTCAGATAAGCAATATGGCTGTCGCTTCTCTAGGTCAACTGCTGATGTATTAACGATTATTGCTGAAAGAGTTTATCAAGCTTTAAATACGAATGATAAAGCTCATGATGTTACTTTAAATATCTCAAAGGCATTTGACAGAGTTTGGCATGCTGGTCTTCTTCACAAGTGGAATGATTATGGTATTCCTGGACGAATTTTGGATTTGATTCAATCTTTCTTATCAAATCGGAATATCAAACTAGAGGTTCTAATCAACTCTGAATTGCTTAAGTATCTCACCTCACAGTGTCTTCATTTAGATAAGCAATATGGCTTTCGCTTCTCTAGGTCAACTGCTGATGTATTAACGATTATTACTGAAAGAATCTATCAAGCTTTAGATAAGAATGGTGAAATTCGGACAGTTGTTTTGGATAACTCGAAGGCATTTGACATAGTTTGGAATACTGGTGTTCTTCATAAGTTGAAAGGTTATGATATTTCTGGACGAATTTTTGAACTGATTCAGTCTTTCTTATCGAATCACAAAATGAAAATTGTCTTGAACAATAACTCTTCTTGACCTTTTTGCATAAAATGCAGGCGTTCCCCAGGGCTCTATCCCAGGACCTATGGTGTTCCTGACTTTCATCAACGACTTTCCTGATATCACCAGTTCTCAACTAGGTGTCTATGCTAATGATACGACTATTTATTCTTGTCTTAATATTAAGTTTGATCGGTTCGATAAGGTCAAATTGGCAGATGATCTAAAAAAAAAAATAACCTGTTGTAAAATGGGGCAATGAATGACTTAATTTTAACGCTCCAGTGGAAAACCCCAGCTGAGTGAGTGATTTCCCCTTTACGTATAAAGATTATATTGAATCAATTGCTAGGTCTGCTGCTAGGAAAGTTAGTTCACTATGTCATGCTAGACAACTTTTCTCGTCCGAATCTATCTTACATATTTATAAGTCTACCATTCATCCATGTTTTGAATATTGCTGCCACATATGGTCTGATGCCCCTGTTATATATTTAGAGATTCTTGATAAAATCCAAATAAGAATCAACAGTATCACTGCTTCTGATCTGGCATCTAGGTTTCAATCACTTTCCTATCGCCATAAGGTAGCTTCTCTGGGCCTTTTCTATAAATACTTTTATGGTAATTGTTTTCATTATCTTTCCTCTATGGTACATAGACATTATTAATTTAAGCGCAGTACTAGATTGGCGGCTAGGTCTCATCATTTTACAGTTGAAATGGCTAGATGCATTCTAGATGCATGCTAATAGTTGATTTTCTCACTTGTGGAAATCTCTTACGGCTTCTTGCTTCCCAGTTAACTTTGATCTTCAAAAATCTAAATGCAATATCAATCGTTATCTTCTGTTTTTTTAATTCCTGTTCTTTCATTGTTCTCTCTCTCTCTCTCCTTCATAATGTTTTTCTTGTTCTCATATTCTTTCGTACTCAGTAACCTCTTGTGTTTTATTGGCTTTGTTGCCTTGCTTGGAGTGAAATGAGTTAATAAAAAAAGAAGCACAATTCCCTCAAAATATATATGGGATGTCAAAAACACTAATCAAAAAAGCATGGAAAATAAGAAAAACAGCACGAAATTATAAAAACTAAAAACCAGGTAAAAACCAGGTAAGCTTTGTTTTATTCTCCCAATGGCTGACGTATAGAACCTGGAATAGGAATGCTAAGTGACATATTGTCTAAAGATCGTTTCAAATGTGAAACTGACATTTTCCATACGCTGTTCATTTCAGTGTTCGCGCTCTCTCTATCAACAAACTCTCTCTCCGATATCGATCACTCTTCCACGATATATTTAGCAAATTTTAAACAATCTTTTTTTTTTTTTTTTTTTTTGTGTGTGTGTGTGTGTGTGTGTGTGAGCACACAAACGAAAGTAAATTCACATCTCTATTTTTAAGTCTTTATTATCAGGTGTGTGCAAAATTTTCAAGTGTTTATTTTTTTTTTATCTTATTTTGTTTTTAAATTCTGTTTTCTTCTGTCTGTTGAGTGCGTGCAAAGTGCTCATCTTGTAGCACAAAAATAAGTAAATTAATAGAAAAGGCAAATAGAAGTAAGCCTAATGATTAAACATAATAGAAAGAAAAACAGTTAAATTTACCTTAAATTCAGCGAGGCGAGTTCGACTTACGACTGAGTTCATTACCCCCACTTTCACACAAATATTCTTGGAAAAGGCATGAACCCGTCTCTTTTTCTGTTCGGCTAATAAATCTTTATAAAAGGTAAATAATTTTTATAATCTTGTAAATAAACGTTACCGAGGGAGTGAAAGTAGTTAAAATAATAGTGGTGTCAATGAAAAAAACACCGTGTTTTTGAAACACCGTGTTCTTTTGTTATTTATTTATTTTTTTTTGCGTGCACAAAGGTTTGTGTTTTCCAAATAATATCTGCTATATTTAGCTCAGTCTGGCACAAAATAAAATAGATGTAGCAAGATTGTATAACGCCAATCTTGAAATTGAATGGGCTGACTACTTTGAAAATGAACAAAATATCGGTTCTTACCTGAACTCGAACCGCTGGGAAATGCATATGCCATAAATGAATCATCAGGTCCTCTCTATATTTAGTTTAACTTAGTTTAGTCTGGCACAAGATCACGAGAGGGTATTTTATACACTGGAAAATGGTGTCCGAAGCTGGTTTGCTATGTATCTGTTGAATACGTATTTGTAATATTTGGTCAACTGTGGCACAAGGTCACGTTTATGATGCACACGCTAGTATCTTTTAATATCAAGCGACAACGTGATGTGAATAAATGTCAGAATCTTGACTACAAATCATCGGCAATTTCAGATCAAATATCGATTACCAATAAACATGTTTGTTCTTTGAGCGATCTCCTCCGTCCCTTAGGATGATTTCATTTTTCCAAATGTCAATGTCCCACTTTTTAATATTCAACTCCATTGTTTGACAACGCTTCAACTGTATTAAATTGCAATAAGACAAAAGTCTGTGATGAATATTACAAGAACAAAATGGCGTTCTGATTGAGTCTTGAACGACATACAATGTTATTTATGTTGAGTTGTGAAAGAATTAAGATCGACGAGCTTGTTGACGTAAGAAAACTGATTCACAACTTACATGAGTAAATATTTTACATGGTGATATTTAGCTCCCCCCCCCCCACGAGGGTTACATGTGGCATAAGGCCGCGTTTAACGAGGGATCTCTGAGCCCGTAGACTCGGATAAAAATATTCCCTCTTTGAACCTGCATAAACGGGTTCAGGGGCAGTCAACCACCCCGAACGAGACTCTGCCCTTCGGCGGAGCCTCGTCCGGGTTCCTCTCCGCCCGAAGGCAGAGAGTTAGACTGTTAGCCAAGTATATATTTTACATGGTTGTTCCAAATTAGACAGCAATGCATATTTATAGAAAAATAATGCATAGGTTAACTTATAGTTCATTTACACGCGTTTATTTATTATTTTTTTTTTTATAAAATATTGGATTTTCTTGGAAATCATTAAGTTAACATTCATTAAATTGGTTAAGTCCGAGTTTATTGACACGTTTGATCCACTTGAAAATTAAACTACTGGATTATATACGTTTTATATTGTTTCAAACTTTCTTTTATACGTCATTTTTAAAGTACAATTTTCTATTACAGAATCACCACTGATTTTCCGGTATCCGTGTTTCTAGAACCACGTCGAATTATCTATTTTGTTAACCCGGTGGATAGCGACTCGGATTGAGGAATCGGAAAGCCGAGTTCGAATTCCAGTCAAATCCATTACATTCACTTACGTGCTAATACTCTTGGGAAAGGTATGAATCCTCTTTTTCTCCCTTCATCTATGGGTAAATAGCAGGACAGATCGGTTTGTATAGCTTCGGATGGCAACTGGTCTACCGCAGAAAGAAATGGCAACATACTGTGGGGAAAAAATCTGCCTCGTCAGTCATATCTCAGAAGATACATGATTGCCTAAGTGTGTATCACGTATGGCACTTAACTGACTGACTGACTTTCCAGACGAATCCATTACATTCACTGACGTGCTAAAGGGAAAAGGTATTAATCCTCTTCTTCTCCCACCATCTATGGGTAAATAGCAGGACAGATCGGGTTCTATAGACTCGGATGGCAACTGGTCTACCGCAGAAAGAAATGACAACCTACTGCGGGAAAAATTTGCCTCGTCAGTCATGTATCGAAAGATACATGATCGCCTAAGCGTGTATCACGCATGGCACATAACTGATTGAAGACAAGTCACGTATTGATAATCTAATATATCACTTAGGCCACATATCTTTAAAAGATTAAGACCGCTTTTTTTAATGTCGTGTCTTTTCAAAACGTAAACGATCATGACACTTCACAGATTCCACCTTTTCACGATCACACGAGACCCTTAATCCCTGAAGCCGTACTAGCAGTGGTGTTTCCTGAGAAAGATAGCCTGACAGAGTCCGACGCTCTCCAGGCTGGTTTTGATTTCAGAGTCGTTCCTTCTCCTAGACTGGTTGTCACCCAAGTCTATTTACCCATATCGGGAGGGAGAAGTGAGGGATTCATACTGCTGCTTGCCACCACTTCATTATCTGTGAATTGCGAATGACTTCTTAGGAAAGATAGTGGAATAGTTTCTAAAGTTCTCTTTCTCTTTCAGTAATTCTCTAAATTGAGTACCTCTTGGGCCTTGTACAGGGTGAACATTAGCAAAAAAAAAAATGGCTCGAAATCTTACTATTTAACTCATAGCTGGTGGAGAGGAGAGAAAGATTTATGCCTTTCCTCAGGGCGTTTGTGTAAAAGTGAACGCAACAGACTAGGTTGGAATTTGAAATCGGCTCGCTAATTCCACCTTCTGCGCTGATGATCGTTACGCTACCCATATATGATGACTGTTAGAAACCTAAATAAACATTTATTTGATAAATGTCTCACTGTGCTTGCCAGCGGGAAGAATTCGTTAGAAACAAACAAAAGAGTACTTAACTCTTACGTAATATCGGTCGTTCTATAGGTTAGTGAATGCTGGACAATCTCCTCACAGACGAAGAAGAGACTTGAAGCAATAGAAATGTGGTTCTACAGTAGGATGCTGAGAATAGCATGGACTGGACATCTGAGCAACGACGAGGTTTTATAGAAAATGAAAACAAAAAGGAGACATATATAACGTCAGAAAGAGACAATTGAAGTTTCTAAGGTACATCTGGAGGAAAGAGGGCTTGGAAAATTTGAAACTCACAGGACAGATCGAAGACAAGAGGGACAGGGGAAAAGAACACATAACCTACCGAGCAAGCTTGAGTAAATGGTGTTTAGGAGAGATAACAAAAAGACGAAATTTACTAAGAGCTACAAAGGACAGGAAATTGTGAAGGAATCCGGCACATGGAAGATGAAGATAACCTCACAAAAAAAGAAAAAACTAAAAGAGCGATACTTTACCTTCATTGGTCTTAGAGTTGCATAGGCGATGTACAGTAAGTATACTGTAGACACATTAATCTGACACTTTAGGTTGAGCTCAACACTTATACAAAATAACAGGAATTATGCAATTTTCCGGTATGTCAACTGATGTGCCATGAGTTCATAATTATATCCGGATTAGACGAGGTATTACGATATCATTTACCGGAAAATCGATTACCTGTTTCTACGATAAATTCTGATGCAGCAACCGAGCGAAAATGTCAGCGATGATTTAACAAAGTTTAAAACGTATGACTGTGACTTTTTCCTAAGCCTCGCTTTGGAATAAACGACATTGAATAACTCTCGCTGCCATTTCAAATGCGCACATCTTCTTCATCCTTTCCCTCCTTCCTTTATCTTGCCACCTTCATTCACGACCCCCTTAATCCTGTTATTATACCATAGTCTTCTTCAGGCTGACTCATTTGTACTCTACCCAAGGTGATACCTATAATATAGCTACCGCCTTGTCGCATCTTCTCCAGTACCCGCAAAACATTTTGATTCTACCCACTCCGCTAAAAGGAAACAAACAATATTGAAGTGTGTAGCAAAACGATTTCTCACACATCCTTAGGAGATAAATAGATTCTTTTATCTTTTAAGTCAATTTAACGACCAGGGTTCTTAAGAATCTTGTCTCCACACCATCTTTTAAGTCAATTTAATGACCAGAGTTTTCTACCGATTTTGTTATTGAATTCAGATAATCATAAAAGTAAATTCCTTTGAAAAACTGACGACTCAAAATCAGAATGGGTGGTTTCCTTTTCTGGAATACAAGTGGACGGGTAGGAGTGGTGGGACCCCAGCCTGTATCCACATAATGACCCAGTCAGGGAAGGTGAAGTCAATGACCAACAGCCAGTGAGTAAAGGACTAGCAAGAAGTGAGTCAGTAGTCGCCGAGACCACGGGCAGTGAATGTAAGGGTCCTTTTTCTGTGGTCGGAAATTAGTAAAATAGCAGAAGTTCACCTTCTCGAAGCCGAAGGAAGACATTGCCTATTAAGTGAGAAATCACATTATTTTCTATTTCCAAATCACTGTCTTGAAAAGAATTTGTTGTTATTCTTTGATGAATTCAATCACTGCCAGTGAGGCAAACCTGTGAACATAGTGAGCCGGGTATATACGCATATACATTGGTGTTATCACAGGTTGTGTAGTGACGCGCGAAAGGCAAGTGTACTCAAATAAAAGTCGAGTAGCTACAAATACCGGTACCGTTGGTTCCAGAACATTTCTGGGCTATCCATTTTGTCAAACTAACAGAAGAGAGCGATACTTTACCGTCATAGAGTTTTGCAGTATTCTTTGATCTTGGAATTGGATAAAGAATACACAATTTAGTTTTTAAGCATGCTGTGTGTACATTATTCTTATCAGTTCAGTTTTTTGGATATGCTGAACGATTTTTGAGAATAAGAAGAATCTTTGAACTCGATCGGACTACTGATGTGTACCTGTATTAAAAGAGGTACCGGACCATCAGTTGCTTAAAACTATGACTGTGCCCCCAAAAATGTAAAAAAAAAAATTGTTTATGAATTCTAGTAACATTAGGAAGATTACATCTCTAACACTAATAATCCAAATACAACATCTAATTCTTACATTAGATACACAAACATCACACTCACTCGTAGGTTAACTTACCAAAAATTAGTGCAGTTCACACACATATCGACCACCGCATCATAAAAAATACAGCTATTAACATAAGAAAACTATTATTAGATAATGCTAAAATAGGTTGCATCGCTCGCTGTAGACAATTTTTCTCGACAAAATCTATCTTACAGATTCAGTCCGTGCATTGAAGATTGCTGTCATATATGGTCTGTTGATTTTCTATGTATTTAAAGATTCTTGATACAATTCAAAGAAGAATCTGCAATATTATTGGTCCTGACCTGGCATCTCGGCCCCGGTCCCTTTCTCACCAACGTAACATAACTTCTATAAATACTTTCATGGCAAAAAGCTTTCCTATTTGATACCTAAGTAGTTTCTTGCTTTCTGTCAACTTTAATCTTAAAAAATGTAAATACAGTGTCAAGCGTTATCGTCTATCTTCTTAATTAATTTTTTTTTCTTTTTTTTTTTTTGTCCTCACTCCTCAATAATGATTTTTTACTCAGATTATCTCACTCTCAGTAAACTCCTTGCGTCTCAGTGGATTTATTGCCTTGCTTGGGGTGAAATGATTAATAGAACACAAGGAAAGCTTTAAAATACTCGAAGCTGCTATTATTATACGAAAGAAAGAGCCCGCATTTAGCTGAATAGCTTTCACACAATGAAAGGTATTTTAAAATGTTTTAGAAAATGGAATATCATCGTCAAGTCTTTTGATCGTAACAGATTATTAACAACATTAATATAACTTTCTTACAAACCGCGTCCTACACGCAATGCCACGTGTATAAGATATGCGTCTTTAGAAATTTAGCTTTCCTAAAAAAAAACAGTATGAAGTTAATAAAACTTTTCTCTATGATACTAATGATATTAACATTCCTTATAATGACCAAAGATGACGAAAATTACTCAAGGAAAAACATGACTTTTGAATGGTTTCTCTTTAAATTATTTTATCCGGATGTACGACATCTCATACGCAAACTGCTAAATGTAATGAAAAATTAAACAGAATTTATCAGTCGATTTTCATAAAATTTTTCATAATTTTGCTGTCTTAGTATAGCTCACCTATGCGTGCGTGTGTGGAGGAGGTATATGTACGTGCGTATATATATATATATATATATATATATATATATATATATATATATATATATATATATAAATTATATACAGTCACTTATAAGCAATATTCAAAATGTAATAATTAAAGTAGATAACGTGCAAAGATTTCATAGATATGGAAAAAAATCCACACAAAAAAGAAAAGAAGCACACACACACACACACACACACACACACACACACACACACACACACACACACACACACACACACAACACACACACTCACACACACACACTCACACACACACAACACACACACACAAAACACATACACACAGCACACACACACGGAAGAACAAGGATGTCTGTTTAAACACGTGCATCCACTAAATAAAATGTTTATAGTAATAACAATTAATGTTGGATTATTAGTAAAATCCATGAATTCCTTACATACACACATCCCCTGACGAGTGGACGAAGTGATTTCTGGAGAGTCTGTCTATTTAACTCTGCAGTCGAGATGCTGAAGGTAACATGATTGTTATACCATACCTATGGACTATAATGGATATGTCCTAATCCTTATGAATACAGTGGAATATACTGTATGTTTTATGTATGTTGACTAGGGATTCACTTGCGATTCATCTTGATTCGTTCCTAACTCAGCACTAGCAGTGAATTACTTACTACACACCGATGGCGAATCTTATATGTTGTTAATGTTATAAAGATTGCCCTTCCATTTCCAAGCTTCGTTTTGGTTATATATATATATATATGTGTGTGTATGTGTGTGTGTGTGTGTGTGTGTGTGTGTGTGTATGTGTGTGTGTGTGTGTGAAGAAATATACACTTAAGGTGTACTATCTTTATGGGATCAATTGCTCAATATCGGAGATAGAGCGTATGTAAATATAAAATCACTTTTTATATATATATATATATATATATATATATATATATATATATATATATATACAGAGAGAGAGAGAGATGGGTATGATAAAACATGTATATGAAAGGTGTAAAAATACTCACTGACTGTTACGCGTTATGAAATTCTCGTTCTCATGGCAATGATTTAAAATTGTGTCTTAAGATTTCTTCATTTTATTATTGTTGCCTATAATATTATAATTAATTATTTATAATTTATATTATTCAAATTCTTAAGTTCAAAAAAAAAAAATTAAAAAAAAAATTATTTTAAATAATTTAAAGAAAGAATCTTTGAATTTACGTAAACACGCTATGTGTCAAGGGGGATAACTCCTTTTTTTGCATACAAAACCGTCGTTAGTTGTAATAGAAATAATTGGTGCTTATTAAAATATATTATTAAAGTAAGCTCTCGTGATATTAATATAGTTATAAGTTAAGACTATATATCTAATGCATTTAGAACCTAGCCTTATACTTACAAAGGTGAAATTACATATACACACGTCATAAATTAATCGAGTACTATCTATAATATGGAATTATATATGTGTGTAGATAAATAATGTTATTAATGATGGGTTCTATGAACATTAATAGGTGTTACATATATTAATATTCACAAAATCTATTTTAAAATCTATTTTAATCGGAGCCAGTGTGATTGAGCAGGTGTTTGGATTTAGGCATACATGTGATTATCAACTCGCTTCTTCTGTTCAGCAAGTTAAGTGTTTTATTATAAGCTTTTCCAACAAACAATAGTTACATCTGTCTCCCTTTCCATAGTATGATTTAGTTTTCGCGATTATCTCACAGCTAATTGATAGGCTCTTATAGTTGTTTTTTAATCGCCAAAAATACTTTGAGAATGTTGTGCAGTTTTTGTATTTAATATTGTTCAGCGTCATTTGGTGATGGTAAAAACGCAATTTCCAGTTGTTCTCGGTGGAACCAAAGTAATATTTAACATCATCGTCTGAATTGATCCTAGCTCTGTAGATTATGCCTTCAGTCATGCACTGGCCATTTAGTGGGCAGGTTACTTTTTTTACGGCAGTTGCATTGACTTTTAGTAGGATTATTATTTAGTATTTTGTTTGTGTGCTTGCTTAATATATTATTGTTATGTTGCGATATATAATTATCAATGTTTTTAGTACAGCTATAGCTTACCTTAATATTATTTTTGTTGAAAATCTTTTTAGTGTTGGAGAATGACTAAAGTGTTTTGTGAATTAAATTTAGAAAAATTCTACCTACATTAGTTTGGACGTTACTATTGTAAGGTGGGTTGAACCATATGATGTTACGCTTGCGTTGTTTTAGCTTACTTTTTATCTTTATTGTTGTTTCTTTTTACATACTCTAATTTCACTTTTGTGGTTGCTTTTTTTTTCAGGGCTTTAGTATATCTAGTTTTATTATCGTCAAATATTTCTTTGTTACTGGAGTTGGTCGATAACCTAAATTGTACTGATTTGTGTAAGTTGTCAAGGATCCTTTTATGGTGGTTGGATTTTCTGTCGACGTACCTGTGGTTGTATGAATCCTTAGTGTATGGTTTATACAGGCCCTTACTCAGGTCTAATGTAACGTCTAGGAAATTGATCACTTTAGCGTTAGTATTGGTGGTAATATTCAGTTTATGGTCTTTAAAGAATTTAGTTAGGTCCTTTCTCATCCGGTCCGCTTGTCTTGGTCTCAATTTACGAAGGAGAATTATCCCATCGTCTCTGTATATTCCGTTGTTTTTTTTTTATGTCAGAGATAAATCTGAGTCTCCATAGCAACAATATCCCTACAACTTCGCATGCCTCCGCAGAATCATGTGCTCCCACGCAAAAGTCTGGGTTATTTCTCTTAGTTCATAGACTTCCGTCGTGGTATAGTATCAGTTTCTGTGCATATCTTATATTTATTTCTTGGTTAGGAATATGGTAGTAGTTCTTTGCTAAATTAATAGCGGCCATCATTAGATCTTCCATGATGGATGGGTAGACGTCACAGATATCAAACTGCAAAAAGAGAGCATTCCTCTTTCTTTTTTATATTATTGAACCATTCAATAGCCTCGGCTGTATTTCGCCACTGGTTGATACCTAAAGCCCTTTTAGAATACTTACACGCTCTTTCCAAAATGGTTTTGCTGATAATACTGATGTTATTTTTAGATGAATTGAGGAGTCGGTATTGGGGATTATTTAGGAAATTCTCTTTGTTGCCTTTAATCTTGACAAGTGCCTGTTGTTTGTGTAATTTTGGTCGCCTATTTTCAACTCGGGCGCATCATGGTTGATAGTTTTTCCCAGTTTTCATCCGCAATTTTTTTATTTCTGTATTGATCGTCTTGTGGTATAATTTTATGTCGATGTAATAATGGTTATAAATTATTTTAAATATTAAAAAAAAACTGATAAGATAATTATCAAATCGCATAGACCATCCGATTTGATAATTATCAGATTATTTTAAAATTATTTAAAATAATTTTAATTTTTAATTTTTTAATTCTTCGTCTTTCGAATTTATGAATAATTAATTATAATTAAATTATAAATAATTAATTCTAATATTATAGGCAACAATAATAAAATGAACAAATCTTAACACACAGTTTTAAATCAACACCACGAAAACACGAATTTCATAATGCGTAACAGTCAGTGAGTATTTTACACCAGAAGATTGCGTGTTTGCATGAAACTCCGAGGCGCGCTATCGATGTGGGATATTATGTGCATTCACTGATATATATATATATATATATATATATATATATATATATATATATATATATATATAAATGAATGCAGGTCAGGTGCTTAAAGGATAGCGACTCAGAATGACAAAATGACGTGTTCCAATTCCAGTTGAGTTCGTTATATTTACTTGTGCTATACAAAAAGTGGACGGTATTTTAAAATGTTTATTCACATTGGTAACCTATGAACCCACCTCTTCTCTACCCCGCCCCTACATACACACGGGTATGAGGTAAATAGTAGAACATACTGAGTTGCCTTGGTTGGCAACCAGTCTACGAGAATAACAACTTTCAATGCAAAACCCGAGGAGAGTTGTTTGGAAACCCCGTAGTACACCATGTGCACCAATTCTCTGTATTTAGTTCGTCCGAAAATTGTGGAGGGTTATTCGCTCCTATACTGAAATCATATGTGCGGGCAAATTAACTGCTCAGCCTAGGAACTGAATTGCCGGACCCTCATATTTCGAAGACCGAGGGAGAGTTTATTTTAGATAGGAGAACGGAGTAGGCTCCGTGGAAAAAAACCGCCCAAAATAAAATGAAACTTTTGCATATGTGGATTTTATTTAATTACTGTTTGTGCAAATTCAAAAATCTTCCAGTTTGTATCTTGTAAAAAAAAAAAAGAAAAAAAAAAGATAAATAGGAGATTTTGCAACAGATCGTGATCAGTAGACAATTTCAATTAGTCTACACTAATCGATTCGTTTTCCACAGAGGAACGCGTAGTGGCTAAAGATCAAAAGACTTATTGACAACGAAAGGAATATCTGCCATGGGTAAGAGGATAAACTACATCCGCGTCCTGGGTAAGAGGATAAACTACATCCGCGTCCTGGGTAAGACGATAAACTACATCCGCGTCCTGGGTAAGACGATAAACTACATCCAACAGCAAGGCCCCTGATCAAGAGGTTTTGAGGAGCCACCTCTTAACCACCTCTTATTTGCTGGTACTCCCAGGTTCACCCTGACCCGGGGCAGTGGCACCTGTTAGGGTCCCAAATAGTTAACCCTAAAATTGGAGCCAAAACATTATGAAAGTATAAAAATAGGTTTTAATATCAGCAATACATATTTTTGAAAAAAAAAATATTAGAAGCAATAAAAAATCTTGTCGGCATTAAATAACCCATTGAGGTTGATATGCCGTAAAACAAAAACAAACCCAAGCAAACTAAAAGAATATGATTGCGTATCTAAATCAAAAAGTTTATACTCGTTTTTACACCACAACAGTAAAATATATGGATTTTCTTGTTATCAGAAATTTGTTAATTTCTACGGATAATTTAAATATTAAAACTGTTTACTATGTACAAACCGCTCTATAAATATCAATTTGCGTACACACCTTTACGCACAAAACTTTACTGTAGAACGTAAGTAATAAATTAAAGTTTTGAATGTTATTCAAAGTATAAAATGTCAATTTTGCATATCAATTGCGGTTCTGACAAACCATTAACGTTGTCATGAATTCACACATATAACGGCAATGATTGACAAACTGCTCATCAGTTATTTGGGTCAGTTAGATTTTATAAGTGCGGAATTTATGGGCAATAGAAGTAAAGTATATTTTTATTTGTTACTACACGAAGACAAAATGTAATATAAGTACTTCTAAAAGAAACATCCCTGTCACAGTTTTTTTTTTTTTTTTTTTTTTTTGGTGGGGGATGGAATATTAGTAGAAACCTTTAATTAATACCAAATTTTTATTTATCTGGTCTGGTGTCCTTGCTGTACATCTCGAGATTCTTGACAAAGTTTGAAGAAGGATCTGTAATCGATCCTGACCTGGCATCACAACTTTAGTCTCTTTCTCACTAACGTGACATGGCTTCCCTCTGTCTTTTCTACAAATATTTTCATGGCAACTTTTCTGATGCCTTTTTTTCTCTGGTGCCCCAACTACATGAATTCAAGCGTGCTACTAGATGGGCAATTAGGTCTCACCGCATTAATGTTGAAATGGCTAGATGCAACCGCCACTTCTACTCCAAGAGTTTCTTTTCTCGGACTTTTCACGCGTGGAAATCCTTTCCGATTTCTTACTTCCCTGATAACTACAACCTTCAAAAATATAAATGCAATGTCAATCGCCATCTTTTGTCTTCTTGAACCCTGTTCCTTTTTGTCCTTTCCCCAAACCTCCCCACTAAAGTCTTCTCATTCCCTTTTGCTTGGGTATCTTTCTTCTTTCAGCTATGAGTAAATAGCCTTGGATGGCAACTGGTTTTCCTACTGCGGGAAAAATATCTGCCTCGTCAGTCATGTATCGAAAGATACATGATCGCTTAAGCGTGTATCACGCATGGCATATAACTGACTGAATATATTATGGTAATAGCGTTATAATCAATATTATGTTTATGACTTTAGGTTTTATTATTAAAATTGTTGCTCAAATGAAATTTGATTTGCTTGTCGATTATATAATTAGGGTGTCCATTATTGATGAGTGTTTGTTTTATCTTATTTTATTCTTTAAGGAAACTTATTTTGGGTGAGGAAATAAGTTCAACTCTTTGGATTTGGTTATTAATGACAGCAGATTTATATTTTTCGAGGCATTCACGGTTGTAGTTTAAAAAACCAGAATTAGAACTAGTAGGCTTTTTATACAGAAATGTGGTAAAATTGCCATTGTTATAGTTAATGAAAATATCTAGAAATATGATGTTCTTTCTTTAAATTGATATTTAGTTTATAAGTGAACTTTAAAAGGGAATTTTTTTTTAAAGTTCTATGACGTCATTAACGAATTTGGTTTGGATGAAGATGTCATCAATATATCTGGTATATGGAGTTTTTTTTATTTTGGGTTTATTAATTTTACTGAAAATTTTGTTTTTTAAGTTAGCCATATAAAAGTTTTAAAAATAAAGGACTGAGGGGACTGCCTCTAGCAACGCCGTCAGTCTGTGTATAAATATTACCGAAGTGATTGTGTAAATGGATTTTGTGTTGTGGATGGTAATAAAAGTTAATATATATATATATATATATATATATATATATATATATATATATATATATATATATATATATATATAAATGTGAAAAGTGTGTATATAAATATAAATAAATATATATATGTATAATTATTTATATATTATATGCGCGGTACTTATTAGAAAGCGCTCAATATCAGAGAGATAGAGCTAACATATTTGGTTGATAGATGAGTTTGTGACCCTGGGTTTCACGCTTTAGCGATCGTCAGACAAACTGATTAATTTTTAAAATTTTGGGTTTATGTAGATGTATTGTGTTATTATGGATATGGTGGGGAAATTTCGTCGCTTATGTTATCGTAATTAACGCAAACATCGATGTATGCAGACACATATACATACTTGGTCGTATATATATATATATATATATATATATATAAATATAGAGAGAGAGAGAGAGAGAGAGATAGAGATAGAGAGGGATTAATTTTCACAAGATGGCAGAGAAAAAATCGTGTTAAATGTTATTCAAAATAATGTCAATTATTTCATGGTTGTTAGTGAACAAACGTCTAAGGATATAAGATTTCATCTTGAGGTTTATTGGAGTGGAGAATTTGTAGAAATTCGTTAGTAGAATTGGTACTGTATATCGTAGCTTATGGTATGATTAATTTTCGTAGTATGGTATGATTAATCAATTTAAAGTTTTTGATAATTGATATATTGGCGTAATAACTTTTGCTATTATAAGGCGGAGCAAATTACCGGATTTATGGAGTTTTTTAATACTATATGATTTTTTTTAAGGTTTAACGATTCGATTTCGGCGTTAGTCGTAATTAATCATTGGTTAATGCGGGCTTTCAGCTGAGAAATTGGGCTTGTGTGTTTTGTCTTTATGAATTTTGCGGTATCATATCGTAGTAGTTTTTTATAGTATTCAATTCATTCTTATTTAATATTACGGAAATGTTCGATTTATCAGTTTTCCTTATAACACACACACAAACAATACATATATATATATATATATTTAAAAAATTAATCACTATACGTTTTATTCACTGACTTATTTTTGGTGAATCCAGTGAAATTTTAAGTCGCACAATGTATATACATATATATATATAATCTATATATATATCTTTGTATGTCTAAACACGTTGAGAATTATTATGTTTACAAATTTTATAAATTCAACGATTATTTTATATTGCTTGTATGTGTATGACAGTTCCTACCAGCATTTCAATATATATACATGCTTATATCTGGTCGTTTGATTTATCTATATATATATATATATATATATATATATATATATATATATATATATATATATATATATATATATATGTATATGTAATAATGTGTGTGTGTGTGTGTAAATCCGTAAAGGCAGCAAACTTTTTTTAAATATCCATTCGTTAAATATCACGGGCAATGAAAATTTTATGAATTTTTTATTTAGTTTTTCCAGAGTTCTTACATTTTTTTCCATTTGGTGGGTTTGAGGGAATACGAAAATTAGCCATGTTTTTGTACGCCTTCACTTCCACTAAACGGAAAAATGTGAGAACGCTGAAAAAAGTAAAATATATATAGTTTTTCCAGAGTTCTTACATTTTCCTGTAATTTTGTGCACATATTTTTAAACACATTTGAACAGATTTTTTTTTTTTATAATATTTTGAATGCAAACGAATAAATGTAATAATATATATATTGTTTATTTATAATTATGTATTTTAAATACGGAGTTTGATAATGTTTTTAACACACACACACACACATATATATATATATTTTATATATATACATATATTATATTTAATAGTGTAAATTTTCATATTTATCGATTTTTTAGGTGAAATATTTGTTTTACATAATTTTATCTATATTTTTTAAATATTTTATATTATTTAAATATATCTAAAAATAAATATAATAATTCCAACATTTGAAATCGGCATGAAACTTGGAGTTGCGCTATTAAGATAAGGTATTATGTATTATTTTTTATATATATATATATATATATATATATATATATATATATTAAATAACTTAACATTGGACACTGTTTTTTTACATTATAGAAGTATTTATATGTATTTTTATACGACCTTCTCGTTTCATAGTTAAACCAAATATTTAAAAAATTCGGTTTTATATATATATATATATATATATATATATATATATATATATAGTAAAAAAAGGAAAATTGAAATAAGATATATAAATCCGGTGTTTCAGAAATTGATATTTTATTTTACAAACTTAACTCAATACAATTTCATCGACAAAACACAGAAACTTTATATTTCAAAAAATATATATTATATATAAAATGTATATATATATATAGAGCCTAGATAGATAGATAGATAGATAGATAGATAGATAGATTGATAGATAGATAGATAGATAGATAATTTCTGAAGGTCATCTCAGAAGAGCGTTTTGTAGAAGAGACGTAAGGTAATTGTTCGAGATTTAGTGGGAATAGGTTGAAGGGGAAAAACTGAATTTATTTTTATTTTTATGCATATAAGGAAACATTTTAAGTTCCTTTTTACATTACAAAAGTCTGAAATTATATATTTTCTTTAACCCCAGTTCTGGCTAAAATATTATGGCATACTGAACTTTCTATCCTTGGTTGGCAACTATTCTAGGAGAAGGAAAATTCTGAATTTAAAGCCGGCCCAAGCCCGATTAAAAGAGGAATACAGAATGTAGGGCTATCAAATTAAAATGATTGAAATCCTAGCAGCATCACACTGATGGCGTAATGTGGCCGTTGCCCTATGCTCCACAGAAAGTTTAGGAAAATCAGATTGACGTTAAAAACTTAATAAATAAGTAAAAAATATGGAAATTTAAACTCACCGCAGAATTAAAATCGGGTCGTTTTTTTTTTTCCAAAAAGAAATTCAAGAGTTCTAAAGAAATGTTTCGTTATAGAAAGAGACTGGGATGAAAAAATCCAAGTTTTCCATTGAGTAAATCCAAGGTTTTTTTTATGGATTGGAAAATCCAGGAAGTCCTTTTTTACATTTCCTTTTTTTTTTTAAAGTGACAATTTGTCCGTTTTTGTTATTTTCCTTTACAGCATTTATTTTTATTTTTTCTCTCCTTGTCTCGTTCACTCTGTCTCTTCACATAACCGTCAGTCTGTCTCCATCGTGCGACAAACAACCACTACAGAAACAAAATCTGCTCAATTCTCACCGATACCTGATATTTGAATTGCTGTTCAGATTAGCCGATCTTTAAAAGATAACAATTTTTTGGCTATTTATTGATTTTTATTTTTAATTTTTTTTATTTATTCATTGTCTATTTATTTATTTATTGTTTCAGATAACATTTTCCTAACTAAAAGAATTCGATTGCGGTCTGGGGATAGCTAACACATGCACCTCTTACAGTACTCAACGGAAGCTAGACTGACCGCCGGCATTGTTCTTTTTTTTTTTCATCTGAATTCCGGTGTAGCTATTATCATTTGTTAGTTTGGAAAATCATACAATAAATAAATAAATGTGTATTCTTTTTAGTTAAGCGACAAACACAATGAAAAATTAAATGGCGTTTTTTTTAGAAAAATATTCTATTTTTTTTTATTTTACAAACAAACAAAAAAAATACAGCGGTCAAAAATATTGTTACAGTTGACATAATTTTAGAAAAAATCTAATTTAATAATGCTTAAAATATATTCCGCTTGAAAAAAATTCTTTAATTTAAATACAAGTTTCGTGTTTCTGATCTTTAATTTGGGAAAAGTATAATTTATTTATTTTTGGAAAACCAATATTTTTAAATTGCCAAATGGTTTTCTTTTTTTTTTTAAAAAATCGTTATTTTGGAGAGTGATGAGACAATTAATTACTTGTGTATTTTGAAAATCCAGATGGACAAAGTCATAAGTTGCAATTTTTGTTTTTTACTAAATAAAATAATAAAGATAACATTTTAAAATATTTATCTTATCTGTTTATATATATGTATAAAATGGAATTTGTATTTACTAAAATTCGCAGAAAATTCTCCCAGACTTTGGTTCCCTCCATTTTACTCCTGGTTGGGTTGATCCTTTTGCGATCGCCCAGATAATGGTCGAAGGGGGTCTATTTTAAGTGTGCGAAAGCAAGGATATAAAAAAAAAGAAGCCAAAAAACAGATTTTTTTTTATTTTTAAATTGTAAATAATTCATTTTAAATTACATCGAAAGGATCCACACTAATGAAAAATGAATATTTTAATTGACTTTTGGTATTTTTTCATTTAAAAAGGGTTGAGAAATTGCGAGGCGTTAAAAACAAATTTTGATTTAAAATTTATAATTTCAAAAGATTGCCAAAAATTAATAAAAAACAAACTTTGATTTGAAATTTATAATTTCTTGAGGTATTAACAGAAAGATCCTTAAATTCAATTTAAATGATTTTTTTTTAATGTTTGCACGCAACTGAAATCGCTTGATAGAAATTTTTTAATTTTTTTTTTTTAAGGGAAAACAAATATGGTTCTCGTCGGAATTTTCTTGGAGGTGAATGTCTGTAAAAGACAAAAACTCGCTATTTTGTTATTTTTAAAATGTCTTTATTGTATCTGTTTATATTTCTGAGATGAGATTTTAGCATCCCGCTACACCTTTTTTATCAATATCAATTTTCGTACAAAAAGTGGATCACAGAGTTTATTCAGCTTAGTAAATATTTTCAGAAAATCTCAACTTCTAATTGGTCACTTAATATTTAATAACATCAACCTAGTTCTGACTGACCAAAAGATAATTCCACCAAAATCTATTAATAACATTTTAGAAGAGCCTATCACGTGACCAAAGTTAGCAATAAAATATGAAAACGTTTTCATCTTCGACAGTGCGCCGATGGAATCCTTTTGAACTCGTCACACAGTTCCAGGATTTACGTTAAAGTTCTTTAACATGATTCCAGCCTGAGAGAACACTCATTCACACAGCAATATTTTATGACGAAAAATCAACTCAAGTTTTCCACATTCAACTTAATACATGAATCTTTTTCATACGCTTTCAAGCTCAACGTGAATTATTGCAATTAACATAAACAGCTTGTTAAGAACCACTTACTCCAAATTCTCTTCGAACAAGTGAAAACAAATCAAAGAGCGACAATTCCGTAAAGTAAGTCGTAAACAATATTTCTCTATTTCAAATACAAACTTGAAATGTTTATTTTTTTCTTAAATTACAATAATACCAAAACACACTTTCTCATTATTGTACAGACCATTCAACAAATTATAATCTATCAAACCAGAACTTTGATAACCTTTTCATCTAAACATATAAAAGGACGTTTGAACTTTTTAAACCACACCTCTTTACTAGTTGTTTTGTATCTCTTGTTTATATAAATATTTTATTCATTGTTGTGCAAAAAAAATTTGTTTCTCATGTTGTCCTTATTCTATGTTTGTTAAATACTGAAATTTAATGTGAGAGGAAATTGTTAATTTCATCGCTCAGCCTAATTTACTCAACAATTTTTTTATCAAATTATTTAATCCATTAACACAACCTCCATAGGGTAAAATTGTACACGATTTACATTATTCGGACAATTGTCCCTCATCATTAAAATATTTATCACAACGGAAAATAAATTATACGCTCCGGCCTTCTTCAGGTGGTTGGAATGTCGAATATGGGGCAGACATTCTTAGTTCCACGTTATATGACTAATGGATGTCAGTTAACAGTTATCTCAGTATGTTAATTCCATCTCCAAGTTCTGCACACTTTGGGTTCTGTCACTGGATTTAACTAACGCCTTTTATCCATGCAAAGTGTCCTTGAGGACATCTGTGTATGAATTTCTAATTATAAACTTTCAGCAACCATTTTTACCAGTGCTCATATTGCAATTTTGCAGTTATCATTTCATGTTTTTACTAGAACTCATATTGCAAGATTTGTTGTTATTAAATTTTTTCTGTCACCTCCTTGTACTGGTTAAATATATTGTATTAAAAAAATGCTTGGTCAGAACATCAAACAATAAAGAATTAATGGTGAGTCGGTGTCTTTCAAGAAAGCTATAGACATTCTAGACTGGTTTTTTATCTCTGTTTTGAAAAGTAAATCAATAAAAAATTTTAAAAGAGCAACATCTCATGTCAGAAAAATAACAAAATTGTTTTTCGTTGAAAAACCATTATGAGAGACACATTTCGTTTGAGTGCACGCCGCCCGTTTGTGGGATTGTTTTGAAAAAAGGGAAGAAAAAATGTTTTAGATAGAAAAGAAATCGAACTTAAAAAATTTGTATATATATAAAAATACAACTTTATTTATTAAAAGAATGAAAACTATTTTAGGATAGTTGAATGTTTTTGTTTGAAAGACGCTTGACAATGTTTGAGATGCGGATCAAATTTTCTTTAGAACTGGAGACTTTGTTGAAAACAAAACTCTTCCCAAGATGAAAGAAATTCTGATGTATGTTAAATGCCAAAAGATTTAAATTCTGATATTGTTTTATTCAGACTTTCTTGTGTAAACTAGGGGTTGTCAAACTAGAAGCCTCCGGGCAAAAATCTGGCTTCAGTGATTTCATCATCCAGTTTTTCAAATGTACGGAATGCTATTATTTTGAAATAATCTTTTGATATTTTTTTCTTTTTTAATATTACGGGAAGTACTTACAAAGAAAAGCGATACCGAAGGTTTAAAATGCATTTTTAAAAAATTAAAAATCTTTCTTAGAACTTTATTGTTTTTATTTCAATAAAATACGTTAAATTTAATATTTCCAAAGCGAAATTATTATTTCATTCGGTTTAGCTTATAGCTTGGACATTCATGTGTCTTATTACGCCAAGAATCACGTTCCTGCATCAAGATCGGAAGGTCATTAAATCATTCTGTGTCAATAGCTTGTCAATGTAGGTGATTAGGCGACCATTCTCGTCTTGTTCCATGGCTAGGTGTCCAGAACAGTAGATCACCTCCAAGTTCTTGTTTTGCTCACCAGCAGTGTCCGGCAATGGCATCCTGCGTTCGCGTAAGATTGTAGAAATATGGGATGGATCCATAGAGTTGGGATCCAAGAGATGTTAAGTATAGCTCTCGACATCCGAGTGTAGGTTCCATCAAACTTAGAGTCCAGGGTTTTAGTTAATGTCCAGCCAATGGCACTAAACATTAACACCGTCTCTGCAGTGGCTTGGAAAAATCTCCTTTGAGGTTGTCTGGTAAATCAAATTTTCAAATTGCATCCATTTTATTCAAGGCGGTGAATTTTTTCATCCTTTTCAGTAGAATTTATTTCGCTTCTAGGTATGTAAAAGACCTGAGAGATTTTATTCATTCACCTGAAACAGTTTTATTGGTCCTTGCTGGTTGAAGCTTATGAATTCGGTTTTAGAGGCATTGACATACCGTCCAACATCGTTAGCAGCATTTTCTAGATGATAAAGGAAAACAGCGGCATTTGATAACATTCTTCCGGAAGTTTGGAAGACCAGGATTTCAAAGATATTCTATTCAACTCTGTAATGGTCATATATAATGGAGATGTCACAGAAAGATGGACAAGAGGCTGTATATTTCTTCTCAAAGAAAGACGATTTAGCATCGGTAAAAAAACTATAGAAAAAATCACACTCACCCCCCCCCCATTGCAGTAAAAAAATTTACAACTCAATGCTTCTCAACAGAATACAGCCGGAAGTAGAGAAGGTGTCCGAAAAAAAAAAAATTTTTTGCTGAATTTCAAACTGAATTTAAATTTATTAGAATGAGTTTTTTTTATTAACAGTAAAAACGCTAAAAGGCTCCATATTGACAAACCTGCCAACACAACGCAAAAAATCTTTCAAAAATGAAAAAAACATACTTTTCTGAAATTTTATTTGAGGAAGATTAATATGATTTGAAACAAATATTATTTTTAGTTTAAAATATCACAGAAAAGCATTTTAATATGAAGAGGTTATTGACAATGTTTCAATAGACTTATGTTTG
>CAHIKZ030004011.1:0-22500 GCA_903632075.3 Acanthosepion pharaonis
TGTTATCTTTCATAACCCTGTTCTGCCATTCATTTACACAAACTTGTTAGGTAGGTAACGCACTGCTTTCCTCCTGTTCCTCTTGCCTTCAATATGTCTTGTGGTGTCAAATTTTTCAAGTCCTCTTTCATCATTAGGAGAAATTTCAGCACTTTTTTCTGATGAATAAACTTTAATTGAATGGTTTTTTCTCATACATTGGATTTGATAAATATCAAAGTTACCTATGGATAATTTTTTTCTAATGAATGGAAATTGGACTTATTTGAAATACCTTCAAAATAATTTATTTTCATTTAAAGATAAATAAAATTTGGGCTTTTGTGATTTTTATAAAAAGATAAATTTAAACTATTTTTCTTCCTTTTGATCTAAAAATATTAATAATTAAATTATCATTACCTGTGATGATTCAGTTTAAAAAGCTTTTGTAAGAGGTTTGACATTGATTAGATTTTTTTTTTTTTTTTTAATTTTTGAGAAAATACACAAATGAGCTAGGAAAAAGGTTTTAGCTTTTTCAAATTAAAGATTACAACAACCCCTGTTTAAAAATTAGATGGAGCAGAAATCCTTGTAGTTGGACACAAGTTCCTAGGCATCATTTTTTACAAAAAAAAAAATTAACTTTCATCTCCATCTAAAATATTTAAAAGTAAAATGTAGTAAAGTCCTCTAAATTCTGCATGTGGTAACCCATACTGACAAACATTAATTAAATTTACGGATCACTACATTGCTCAAAACAGGATTATGCTAGTTTTATATATGGGGTAGGCAATTATACTAAAAAGACTTAATGCAACCTATCATGAAGGCCTGAGACTAGTATTTGGGGCTTTTAGGACATCATCAGTGAAGAGCTTGTATAGAAAACCTAATGAAACGCCTCCACATTTAAGGCACACTAAACTGGCACTACAGTGCTATATCAAAATAAAATCATGCCCAACTAATTCAGCTTAAAACCTTTAAACTTAATTCTTATGATCTATTCCAATGAAAAGACAATACCATAGAACCCTATGGACACTGGATGAAATCTATTGCTGAAGCATTAGGGATCTTTTCCTTTCTTTTTCCTTTCTTTTTCCTTTCTTTTTCCTTTCTTTTTCCTTTCTTTTTCCTTTCTTTTTCCTTTCTTTTTCCTTTCTTTTTCCTTTCTTTTTCCTTTCTTTTTCCTTTCTTTTTCCTTTCTTTTCCTTTCTTTTGTCTTTTCTTTTTCCTTTCTTTTGTCTTTTCTTTTTCCTTTCTTTTGTCTTTTCTTTTTCCTTTCTTTTGTCTTTTCTTTTTCCTTTCTTTTGTTCCTTTTCTTTTCCTTTCTTTTCTTTCTTTTCCTTTCTTTTCCTTTCTTTTTTCCTTTCTTTTTCCTTTCTTTTTCCTTTCTTTTTTTCCTTTCTTTTTCCTTTTTTTTTCCTTTTTTTTTTCCTTTCTTTTTCCTTTCTTTTTTTCTTTCTTTTTTCTTTTTCCTTTCTTTTCCTTTCTTTTTCCTTTCTTTTCCTTTCTTTTCCTTTCTTTTCCTTTCTTTTCCTTTCTTTTCCTTTCTTTTTTCCTTTCTTTTTCCTTTCTTTTTCCTTTCTTTTTTCTTTCTTTTCCTTTCTTTTTCCTTTTCCTTTCTTTTTCCTTTCTTTTCCTTTCTTTTCCTTTCTTTTCCTTTCTTTTCCTTTCTTTTCCTTTCTTTTCCTTTCTTTTCCTTTCTTTTTCCTTTCTTTTTCCTTTTCCTTTTTCCTTTTTTTTCCTTTCTTTTTTCCTTTCTTTTTCTTTTCTTTTCCTTTCTTTTTCCTTTCTTTTCCTTTTTTTTCCTTTCTTTTCCTTTCTTTTCCTTTCTTTTCCTTTCTTTTCCTTTCTTTTCCTTTCTTTTTTTTTCTTTTCCTTTCTTTTTCCTTTCTTTTTCCTTTCTTTTTCCTTTTTTTTTTCCTTTCTTTTTCCTTTCTTTTCCTTTCTTTTTCCTTTCTTTTCCTTTCTTTTTTCCTTTCTTTTTCCTTTCTTTCTTTCTTTTTCCTTTCTTTTTCCTTTCTTTTTCCTTTCTTTTTCCTTTCTTTCTTTCTTTTTCCTTTCTTTTTCCTTTCTTTTTCCTTTCTTTTCCTTTTTTTTTTTTTTCTTTTTCCTTTCTTTTCCTTTTTTTTTTCCTTTCTTTTTTTTTTTCTTTTTCTTTTTTTTTCTTTTTCCTTTTTTTCCTTTTTTTCCTTTCTTTTCCTTTCTTTTTCCTTTCTTTTTCCTTTTTTCCTTTTTTTTCTTTCTTTTCCTTTCTTTTCCTTTCTTTTTCCTTTCTTTTCCTTTCTTTTCCTTTCTTTTCCTTTCTTTTCCCTTTCTTTTCCTTTCTTTTCCTTTCTTTTTCCTTTCTTTTTCCTTTCTTTTTCCTTTCTTTTTCCTTTCTTTTTCCTTTCTACCCTAACCATATACCCATCTGTACAGACTAACTAAGATAGGATGTGCAGCAGATAGTCAAAATATTATTAAAAAAAAAAAAAAAAGGCACCTTTCTAAGGGAAATTCTATTTTTACTGCAGATGCTTATGCAATAGAGGTAGCTCTCAACAGCATCACACAGAACAAACAAAAAAAAACTTAATTTTTTCAAACTCGCTATCTGTCCTCATGATTTTGAAAGAAAAACAATCCAACAACCCACTCATTATGAAACTATTATACAAAATGAGCAGTACTACTTGCAAACATAAGAGACATCAAACTATGTTGGTTTCCTAGACACATTGGAAGTGAGGGTAACAATAAAGCAGGCCTAGCAGCCAAATCAACTTTAGATATGTATGTAGATTCAATGACCAAAATCCCATACACTGACTTTAATGATGTCATTAATAAATACATTAAAAAGGAATGGCAATGATTCTGGGAGGATAACCCACACAATAAGCTCTTTGCAATTCAGCTCAAACTAAAAGAATGGATGTCAGCCTTTAGAAAATCTTGAAAGGAAGAAGTATTACTGGCCCACTTACGCATTGGCCACATGATAATAACCCACTAGTATTTGCTAAACAACGAAGATCAGCCAGTATGCCAAACATGTGAAATAGCATACACTATTAAACATATATTAACTGAATATTCAGACCTTGCTCTCTCTCTCTCAAGACAAAAATGCTATAATATAAACATGTATGAGCTCATCTTCAAGAAAGCAAAAGTGGATGACAATATTATTTTTTAAAACGGTGGGCTTCTACCAAAAACATAAACCAAATGAAAATGTCAATAAAATCAATTTCCCTACAAACTGTATATCTGAAAAGAATACATCAATGAAACCAGACTGTCAACACAAACCCTCTTTACAAAAATATGTCAATGAAACCTGATCTACAAAATGATTTCTTACAAAGAATACATATTCTATTCATATGAACCTGTCCTAAAAATATTGTTGGTAGTAAATAACCCATTGTGGTTGATATGTGGTAAAGCAAAATAAACCAAACCAAACCTTTTTTATTTATTATAGGATATGGTGGTATCATATGTTCTTTAAACTAGAATTTCTGATTATTAGATGATGAATTCCAACTGGAGACTTTAGTTGTATATTCATTCCTTCAGAATAATTCTTTGAGTTCAGATTTGAATATAATATTTTGTGAAGAGTTTAATGGACAAGAATTTTTTTGTTTTTTGTTTGATGTAAGACAACTAGTCTAGGGACCTCGATGTGCTGTCATGCTTAGCAAGCTTGTCTTACGAAATCAATTATGACTGGGTAGTGAGTTTGATCTTCACTGGGTGCCCCATACTTTTAGCCTTGTGCCACATTTAAGCTATGCTTAGAATATCATTTAGGGCACCTCAGTGTGGTATTATGGTTAGCAAGCTTGTCTTGCGTGATCAATTACGACTGAGTAGTGAGATCAATCCTCACTGGGTGCCCCATATTTTCGGCCCTGTGCAGCATGTAAGCTATGCTTAGAATATCATTTAGGGCACCTCAGTGTGGTGTAAGGGTTACCAAGCTTGTTTTGCTAGAACAATTACGGCTGAGTAGTGAGTTCCCATACTTTCGGCCTTGTGCCACATCTATGCTATGTTTAGAAACTCACTGTAAGTTGACTAGTCTTATTCCTTCTTTCCCAATGACAAAGGAGTTTCATATATTTCAATGTACGAACTTTCAACTGGGGATATGCTGAAGTCTCCTATGAAAAATCACCAGGTTGTGTGTAAAAAGCATTAAAAGCTTTTCTGCTAATTTGCTATTTTCAGTCATCTTAAAAAAAAAAAAAAAGCGTAATTTTTAGTCTTGAGCATTTAGAGGTGAGCCAGAGGTGGTAGTGTTGAAGCACTGCGCTATTTTACATGTAAAATCTGGTACGGTCATTTAGTAAGTTGTAACTGGTCCAAATCCAAAAGTCTGGCTGCCCAAATAACAAATTATATTACATCAAACCTACTATAGAAAGAATGGCATCAAACTTTAAGGACAAGGAAAGATGAAGTAATAATATCTGGACTTTTATTGGACACTCCATAATAACACGTTCTTATGTTCTAAAACAAGAGCCATCTTCAATCTGTACAGCATACCAAGAACTATACACACTAAAACACTTACTAATAAACTGTAGCAACTTCAGCCAAATCTGTTTAAAATACTACAAAATGACCAACATGAAAGAACTCTTTCATGACATTAATTCATATAATATCCTACAAAGAAATCTGTATTCCAAAATACAACTTTAACAAAACTATAGCATAAAACACATATTACCACCTCTAGTAATTATGTCCACACAGACGTGTATATGCAGAAAAACTGAGTATCATCTACCATGTATTCAGTTGTGAAAACAGAATAACATAACATTGTATTTTTATTACTTCCAAGAAAATGAAATTTTGGCATTAGATGACCCATCATGAATTGATATGCTATAAAACAAATGAATCAATCAACCAATTCCAAAGCGTTCTTCCTCCTGTTGAAGGAACTTTTCCTTGATTGACCATGTCTTCAATGAGTGTAACTGTACTCACCATGCTGGGCCAGTTGTTGTTCCTGTGATTAGAAGATCAATTAGGACTGTAGAAGTGAAGTAAGCCAACTAACTCCAGATAGCTCATTTCTCTCCAGACAGGGTACAAGTGGTATGGTTGGAGTGAATTGGTTTTTTTTTTTTTTTTTTTTCTGGGTTTCTAATATATTTGGATTTGGTGGTTGGGCCAACTAATTTGCATGCTTTTGCTATGTGGAATGACTTTATATATACAAAGGTAGACAGTTATTATTCTAGTCTTAATGGTGTGGGCATAAGATTTGTGAATTGTGCTGCTGTCCAATGAAGGTTTAGAGCTTTAAAGTAAATGGAAGTTTCAAGAGATGTGTTCTGATACACTTGATCAGCTAGTACATAGCTTAAATGATGAAAGTGTAGCATCTATAGAACATAATCTATAGCATAACATTTTAAAAATTAAGTCTATCATATTAGAAAATATTTAAAATTGCACATGGACCATTTTTTTTTTAAAATTCAATGAAGCTAAAAACCTAGTTCATATATGCTATTTAAATGCAGTATTAAATTGTCAACTAGATCTCATAATTTCACTGTTGAAATTATTGCATGTAACTATTTCTATGTTACTAGTTTATTTTCTCACACTAGTGATACTCTCTTCTGATTTACTTTCCTGTCAACTATGATCTTCAAAAGTTTAAATGCAATTTTGTCATCATGTCTCTTTGAATCCTCGTCCTTTATTGTCCTTTCTAAGTTTCTTTCACTCTCAGTAACCCCTTGTAGTTTAGTGGTGTTTATAGCCTTACCTGGGGTGACATGCTAGCTCCTTGGGTACTTTTGAAAATTTAGTATGAACAGTAGTACTAAGAGATGGAATAATGAATAGTGGCTCAGATTGAGAAATCTGAGAGCAAAGTTGCATTCATTTTATTCACCTAGTGCAAATATGCTTAGGAAAGGTATGACTTCATCTCTTCTCCCTCCAGCTATGGGTTAAGTATCAAGACAGACTGGGTCCTATAGCTTTGAGTGGCAACTGCTCTAGGAAAACTCTGAATTTACAACCTCAATAGTAGCAACTAAACTGGCTCCCCAATTAAACCCTGGTCTGGTGGGGGAGGGTAAGTGGAAGCTCGGCAGTACAAAAAACAGGAGCTGTTAAACGTTGGATGAACTCCCCAGTCAGCAGTATTCCACTCCAGCTATGGGTTAAATAGCCTGAATAAACCTGCAACTGGCACAGCATGGTGAGTACAGTTACACCAATTGAAGACTTGGTCAATCAGGGAGTAGTTCCTCCAACAGGAGTGAGAAAGCTTTTGGATTTACAAACCTAATAGATGACCATATCAGATTTTACTTGTAAAATAGAGAAAAAAAAAACAAAACAAAAAAAAATTAGCAGAAAAGCTTTTAATGCTTTTCACACACAATGATACATCAAATGATATTAATACAATTTTTAAAATGAATTATAGAATCAGGGTAAAATTATCAATTTTGAAAACATTGTAATATTAAGTTGCTAGTATAAATGCTGACTTGTCACTGAAAGTATTCACTATTATTAATCCTAAATATTTCCTTTTAAAATAACTGATGTTTGCCTTACTGATGTATACATATTTTTGGGTATCAATAAAATTGCTTAAATGGAACAAATTTTGATTTCCCTATTTTGACATGATGTATTTAAAATTAAAATAATCTAGTGGAATCATTTTAATGTCCTTGGTTTAGTTTCTATATTCAGTAAGAAATTTAGATAATCTGAAAAAAATGTTAAGAGCTTGAAGGATGTAAACTATTTAGAACAAAAGTAAAATAAAGTCAGAAATAGTTTATTTGCATAGTAAATTATGGGTGTACCAACATTCAGTTTTATATTTTAAGTATCAAATTGCTAGAAAAGTTTGTCCACAAAATAAAACTGCCAATGTAAGAATTAAAAAATTTCCTAAACTGTTTAAATGGTCTACTGAACTTAACTTATGGACATTGGTAATTTTAAGGATGTTAAAAAAAAAAAATTATCAATTTTCAAACAGTAATACTGACATTCCTATAGCAGGAATCAATATGGTTACTGCATAGAAATTATTAAGTTATAAATGACAAGAAAACTAATTTGGAGACTGTATATGATATACTTTGTAAATGAGAAACTCTCAATGGACAGCATCTTTCTCATTTTAGCCATTCTCAGGTCATAAAAACAAGACATACCTAAGCTGTTTATATTTTTGTAATCTATAGTAAATATTGGCTATTGCCACAGTTTCGAGTCTGTACATGCAATATCCTTGGTGCTATGAATGTTAGAAATTCATTGAAAGATTTATTTAGCAAAAATGCAGTGAAATTACAAGATATTCCAAGTTTAAAGCTATTAAACATACAGTTCTAATATTTGCAATTTTCCAATAAATTTAATCAAGAAACACCTGTGAATTTTTTCAGATTTTAATGAGTCACCTGTGTCTGATGGTTGATTTGAGATTGAATAACCTGTGTGTGTTCAAAAGAACCAAGTGCTGTCATATAAAATGTGCAGGTGAAAAAAAAAATTAATGAGGAAAAAGAACAAAACAGAATTCAGGACAGATGGTGATTAATGTTGCATTTAAATTTTTGAAGATTGTAGTTGCTAGCAGAGCAAGAAGCCAGAATAGTTCCACAGATGAAAATTGCAAGATAAGAAAGTATGGAATAAAACTTTTGCTTACATCTAGTTATTTCAACAGTTAAAATGTTGCAATAAATAAAAGTAATCAAAAAAGGTATCACTTGAAACAGGCAATGCAAAAACCTAGTAGATGACCATATTAGATTTTACATTTAAAATAAAGCAGCCCTTCTACTCTACCACCTTTTATTCCAGATCTCTCCTCTCACTAAGTACCTAAAACTAAAAATTACTTTAAGATGACCATCAGTGTAAACTAGTTTGACAGTATTATGTTGGTTACACAACTATAAAAATACCAAGTTAGCAGAAAAACTTTTAATGCTTTTTAGATAAATTTTTTACACAATGATACATCAAATGAAATTAATGTTTTTTTTTTTTTTTTTTTAAATACAAAGATTTAAAATAATAAATAGATGTATAGAAAAACTGAAGGAATAATGTAAGGAAAAAAAACTAATTACATGAATACAATTCAAAAAAGGTTATATTTTGGTTCAGTCTAATATCTGTAACCTATAGATATCCTCATCTTTTATAATGTTGCTTCATGTTTTCCTAATTTAATATATTATCAGAATATTGATGATCCCCCCTCTGAAAGAAAATGTTATCCGGCCATAAAGCACACTGATGGAGAGCTCATCCGTGTCAGAGATTGTGTATTGCTGAGGTCAGGACCCAGAAAAAAAGATTTACCTTACACAGCTAAAGTAGTTGCCTTTTGGGAAAACACTACTGATGGTAAGTATTTCTTTTGCTTCTATTGGTGTTAATTTTTATACACAAATCTATAAAATCTTTTTCTACAAATTATCTTAAATATTTAGTGTTTATTGATATTTTCTCAGTTATCTTTGTGTAAGTCAGTGGAATAACATATTTCACCATATTTTCTCAGTATCTGTATTTACTTACCATACAAAAGTAGTTTATTTTAGTTAGTGTTAGTATGTAAATACTGAAGTAAAAATATTGTTAAAATCTTTATTAATTTTAATTTTCTGTAGTTAGTTTCATATGTAAACAATAAAATGAACTATAAAAATTCCTTTTATATAGGCAGTATTGATTCTTGTAATTAATTTTAACATTTTCCTATTTATGCATATTGTCTTCAGAATTCCTTATTTATAGGAATGCATAACAAGAAATTATATACGGGCCAACTAAAGATCATTATATAGGTTTATAAAATTCAGACAAGGGCTAACTAAAGATCATTATATAGGTTTATAAAATTCAGACAAGGGCTAACTAAAGATCATTATATAGGTTTATAAAATTCAGACAAGGGCTAACTAAAGATCATTATATAGGTTTATAAAATTCAGATAAAATCTTAGGATTAAAGGAATATCAACTTTTTCGACTTTGATTCCAAGAACTACTTATTAAAAGATTTTTATAAACTAATACTCTGAAGAGAATTTTTAAGTTTGATTTTATTAGGTTGTGACATTTATTAGATTGTGACATTTATTAGAAAAATGAAAATCCACAGGTTGTGCTTTTATAGTTACAAATTTTATTAAAATAATAAAGGAGGTGAAAAAAATATTTACTCTTATTTCTGAATCAACTAATTTCTTAAAAGACTGAACTTGTAATATTGATAAATTAGTTGATTTAGAAATAATTTTAACAAGTGTATATACAAAAAAGGACATTTTATGTCTCGATGGTATTTGGTATTTTAATGTCTCTTAAAGTTGACGATAATGTTTGACTAAGCAGAATAATTAGTACTGACTTTAGAATAGTGTAAACTGAAGATGAATAGTACAAATGCAAATAGTAACAATTATCTAAGGTATGAAATATTTGTCAGGGAATAGTAAAAATTTATTGAATGATACTATTTCTGTTGTGGCATTACTTTTTAGGTCTCTTAGAGATAAAACAGTCATTAGTGAAATGTAAAAATAAACTATTAAGAGTTGAAATATTTTTTATAATTTTGTGAAATCATCATTATGTTTTGGACATATAAACTCATTCTTTATATTATCCTCATAACATTTTGGCTGATCTGTTTCATGGCCTTCTTCAGGTGTACCTAATTTTATAGAAAGAAAGGATCTCTTCCACTAGTGAAAACAGAAAATTTTAGATATTTACATCAATACTTGTGATGAAAAATTATTCCATTTCCCTCAATGCAAGCAATAAGTCATTCCATAATTTATATGCAGAGATCTTTGTAAATTCTAGCTTTGAAAAACAAAGAATTCCATAGTGATTGTGTAGAGCAACAAAAGTCACATTGTTGAAATGTAAAAGTATAGCCAAAGGTAGGTACTTCCACAAAAAACATTTTTACCTAAGGTTTACAATGAATTTTTAAAAATGAAAAAAACTTTCTTGAAGCTTTCATTTCAGTTTTAATTTCAAGCTAATAGAGATTGAATTTAATATTTTCAATAAGCAAAATACCTTGTATTTCAAAAATTTAAATTGACTGGAAAGAATTGTTTTCTTTTGCTAAAATAGAGGATTACCTCCCTTTTTCAGTGTTCATTGCAATGTAATTTAATTTCTCTTTTATTAAAAAAAATCTTCTAAAAATAAAATATACTTTTCTGAAAGAGGTAGAAATTAATACAGAATTTTAAGATTTAAAACTTAATAACTTTTTCTAATTAAAATTTAAAAAGAAAACAATTCTTGTAAAAATTTGTTAATCATTGAAAAAAAAAAAAGTTTAGACAGTAGTGTCCTTAACATATTTATAGAAGCAATTAAGTTTTTCTAATTAATGTCAGTTTTATTGCTTTTTTTTATTTTGTTGTACACTTTGGCCTTCTTCAGGTGATTGGAATTTCAAACTGAACCCTTTATTTCATTCACTGGGGTAGATTCTTCTAGTTCCATGTGCCATGCATCAGTTATTTTCCTTTAACTCAACTCTCCAAGGTTTTGGTTCGCAATTGAACTCGCAACCATGTGTCCTTGAGAACTGATTACAGTATGATTAACATATGTTGCTGCACATGATTTGTTTCTAATTTATTCATTTGACTTTACAAAAAAGTGTGTTTTTTGTTGTTTTTTTTTCCTTAAGTGAATTTCTTCTCCAGAGGAAGAAAAAAAAAATGAACACTTTCTACTTGTAAATCAATTTACATGTATGATCTTTCTTAGTGAAAATTGCCAATGATTTAACAAACTGAAAGCATTACATTCAACAAGAGGTTACAAAATTCAAGAAATATTGTACTTGGTTATGAGTGTATACCTAAGAGAAATTGAAACCAAACAAAAAATTTTAATGTTTTTAATGAAATTAAATGTGCCATTCAGAAAACCAAGCTATATTAAAAGCATGGCTTTGAACAATTTGAATTTTTGGCTTGTCACCATATTATGGATAGTACTCTCCATCTAGGTAGTACACAGGAAAACTGTAGAATAGATCAACTGAAATATTTTCCTAACAAAATAGCACAAATAAGATCAGTTGTCTAAAAATCAATTGTTAAAAAATTTCTTGAAAGAGTAGGATCCTTCATCTTGAATTTTGGTCCTGTAGGCAGTCTTAGAGGATTGTATTAGGGTGTTTGAAAAGTAATTGTTTTACCAGAAAGGATATAAAAACAGTTTCAATGACAGCATCTCATCAGGAAAGCAAATTTTTAATTCCACATTTGAGAAATCTGTTTTATCTGAAACTTTATTTTTTTATTCTATTTATTTATTTTATTTTTTTTGAAAGACTGTTTTCAACTTTGTTTCTGAGTGTTCTTCCATTTATGAAATGTTATAGTGATGAAAATCTATGGGTACTAATTTTAGGTGAGCATAGATGATATGGAAGAACCTCCTTTCTTAATGATATTGTTTTACATTCAGTCTGTTTTACAGGTGTGCACCTTTGTATTGACATGTAGAAGAATAACACCTTTTTTGCTTACATAAGGTTGCTGGCAGTAAATATTTGCAGCAGCAATGGTCTAATAGCTTGTAATGGATGATACCTTTTGCGATTGTCGTGATCAAGATACATGACATCGTGCCCGAAAACGCCCACACATTGCATGTGTATGGTGTCGCAGAGCAGTTGAAGGAAGAGAGAATTAGCGGAGTATGCCTATGAATATGTAAAACTCTCCCACTCAACCAATCGGTTGCTTCATCATGGTCTATAAAATGAGTGTGTGTCTGCTTTGGCAGTTGGGGCTGAGGGAGCTGACAAGACGACTGCCCTGTACAAGAGATGACTGCCCTGTTCTAGCAGGTTCTTTTTGGCATGACGGCTACACCTTTCATATTACACCAAGCACAAAGCAAGGATCTCTGAGGGATAGTTTTGGTTTTAGCACTGGTTTCTCATTTTGTGATAACCACTGTCTTTCACTTGACATGTAAAACCCATTTTTCCTTCACCCATAACAATGTGATGTAAAAATGAAAGCTTGACATTCCTGGCTAAAAGACTGCTGTAAATGGAGGACATTGTTTAGTTCTTAAGCAAAAGCTCATGAGGAAACAAAATTCTCCCTTTGTAATGTTTCCTAACTTTGAAGAAAGAGATTATAAACTAATTGTAGATTCAATTGCCTAACTTTCAACATTGGTTCTACCTTAGCTGATTGACTCAGAATTCATAGCATTGGAATACATAATTACTTTTTGAACACCCTAATATATTTCATTCTTTGTAAAAGTCATTGTCTAGAAAATACTGTAAATTTGGCTTGTAATATTGATTCCTACTCCATTCTATTCAACATACAGGGGAGTGTAAGTCAAACAATCTAACATGTCACCTTTGCTACTGCAGTCACACTTTTACCTCTGTTACTTCTTTAAGCACCTTTTATAGATTAAGTGACAGTTAAAATTTGTATATGTTAAGAAATACTAATGAAAGTCTATGACTGAAGTCACTATTTTCTTTTTGGGAATATTTTACATGTGTGACACATCCAAATCCATTTTTATCCTGGGAGTAAGCTATTTTCTTTAGTATTACAAATAAATTTTTATTTGTTATGAAAATTTATTTAAGAAAAAAAATATTTAATATTAATATTTAATTTTTCAGGTGAGATGATGATGAGTTTGCTGTGGTATTACCGGCCTGAGCATACAGAATCTGGACGACAACCACATAATATTGATTGTGAGGTCTTTGCTTCAAAACATAGAGATATTAATAGTGTTGCTTGTATTGAAGAAAAATGTTATGTATTGACATTTAATGAATACTGTAGGTATGTCATTTTTTATTTAAAAAAAATTTTTTTTATTAGGTTTCATTTTGATGAATTAAGATAAATTATTTTTGTTTTTTATTTTTGAAAATTTCATTTTATTTGCTATATTTATACTTTGATTATTGTCCTTGTCTATATCACATTGTTTCAGCTGTTGTATTCTCAGGCCTTCATCAGGTGCCTGTTGATCCAGGTAACCTTCAGGGAATTTTAAACTTAACCCTTTATTTAATCTACAGGGGTAAATTGTTATTATTTCAATGTTTCGTTCTATATCTTGTCTAGTTTTTATTTAGTATTGCTCAGTTATTTCTTGCCCTGTTTTCATTAGGTCTACACTACCTGACCCCAGAATTGAACTCATAATTACTGTTACCAAATTCACAAACCAATGCTTTAATCCAGGTGTCTGCAGCAGATGGCACGTGTGCCACACCAAGCAATTTCAATGGCATGCAGCTGCAAATGACATCACAAAGTCCAAACCAATAACTATTACAATGCAAAGAAGATATTTAGCTGTTTCAATTCATATATATATATATATATATATATATATATATTGTAGAACAGGTATATTGACCTTGATTTGTATAAAAATACGTATGCTGTTGGCACATAGTTAGCAAAAGGTGGCTGATTCTAACACTAGACTATTGTTTGATGGTTCAATCCCAAGTCATGAACTTCGAGCCTTACCTGCTGTTTAATTTGCTGTTGCTTGCACTTGACTGTATTAAACATGGCTTCTCTCTTGTTACTGCTGCTGCTGCTGTTGAAATTTTATTTTTATTTCTCATTATTGCCTCCAATATTGTATCTTATTTTATACTCAAGCTTCTAAAAGCTCTCCATAGCCTAGCATATGCACTGATTCTTTACAAGTCTGACTCTAGTGTTCTGTCTAGTGTTTTACTTTCAACCCCAGAGGCTGGTGATTACCTTTGTCCACTCCATACATGATCAGCAATACCTGATTTCATTGTTTCACTTCTAATTATGGTTTTTTATTTTCCTCATTTTTAGAGTGCAGTTGGTTTCACCTTTATATTCTTTGACACATTTGCAAGGGGTGGAAGACAGTTTGTCATATTTTCTATTAGGCTTGACTTTGTAGACTTCTCATGAGGGGTGAGGTGCTTCTGAATATTTTCCTGATGTTATATGGGCTGTAAATCTTATGAATTCTTATAAGCCTTTGACATAAGGTAGACACTGTGGCAGTTTTCCAGGCCTCCTCCTCCACAACTGTTCTTTTTCTGTCCACAGCTGTTCTTGGAGAGTAGTTATTTTGAAGGTTAAGTCTGATGCCAAACATCATCTGTTGGTATGTGTCTAGGTCATTACTTATAATTATTGCATAGTTTTGTAGGTATTGGGTGATTCCTTTATGCTGAATGCTGTGGGAATTGAAATTAATTATTGTCCGAAGTTTGGCTTGTAATATATGGATGTTTTGGCTGAAGGTCTTAGTTCATGTTGTTCAGCTTCCTGGTAAAGCCAGTTTATGAAGGTGTCCTCTACTTATTTCAGCCATTTTAGTGGAAGATTCCATGGAAGATTCCATGTTTGTTTGCTGTCACTGATGACAGCAACAACAACAAACATATAGCCAAGCCTCCCTTTTGCTGGTACTGTCTGTTTACAGAACGTTAACATTTCCATTGGGTTATTGAACAGGATTCTGATATGTTCTCTAAGGGAGGTGTCTGATTCCAGTTAATTTCAAACCACCGATAGTTCCTCATCTGTAGAAACCCAGGTGAACATGTTCACCACATCCAAGCTTACTATCAGATTGTTATGGATGGGAGCCCCTTGGATTGATTCCATTAAGTGTTCTTAACATATGACTAGGACTTCCTTGTTTGTAGATTGACTATGACCACTTTTCTGCTTAGTGTGTAGTATACTGAACACTGCACTTGACTCTAGGTCACAATAGACTGTCAACTTTGTGAATTTTTTGGTAGACCATACATATGTGCAGCAGCTTGGTGTAGTGTTGATACAGTTGTCTATGCATAATTATTCAGTGTGAAGTTGTTCTTAATTAGGGTCTGTTACATCTTTCTCTTGGTTTTAAGGTTGAATCCTTTTTACCTTTGCTACATATACCATCTACAGCTAGACTTACCAATTACTCTGAATATTCTCACTTGTCCATCACCACTTTAGGGTTACCTTTGTCAATTGGTAGCATAATGGTATTAATGTCTTGATAGCCAACTTCCTTTTGTGATTTTTATTTAAGTAACTTGGCCTTTTACTTGTGCTTGTCTCACTTTACATATTGAATCATCTGCTTAGGTCTTAGGGATCTAAACCCGGGATTGTCTGCTTAGGGATCTAAACTCAGGATTGTCCCACCAGGCAATAAATATCCTAATGGATTAAAGTATTGATTTGTGAATTTAGTCCCTGGGCCAGGTAGTGCAGACTTAGACTCAATGGTAACAGGATGAGCGGCCATCGAACAGTACTGAACAAGATGAGATATTCCTAGACATAGACAGTGGAATGAGAAAAATCTACTCATGTAATAGGTTCAGCATGATTTTTTTTTTTTCCTGAAGGTTACTAGGATTGACAAGCATCTGAAGAAAGCCGGATGGGATAATGACCAAAACAATGTTGTAACAACAATAGTCTGCATGTAAATAACTCATCTCAGAAGTTCTTAATTTTTAATTTTATTCTATCACAATATACATGATCATAAAATATATGTAATCTGATTAGGAATTTTGTGTATAAAAAAAAAAGAAGCTTTTTAAGTCCAAATAAAATTTGAAAATTTAATGTTTTATTGTAATATTTATCAGGAAAAACACTCAATTTCTAAATGTGACTTTTTCATTTTACAATGTAAACCTAAAAGATAATGGAGTAGTAGTACTACTTATTGCATTTGAACATAAAATGATTTAGAATTTTGAGTTAAAATTCGCATTATATTTGAAGTCTAAATAATTTGATACTCAGTCACCTCAAAGGTAGAAGTTAAATCTTTACTAGTTTCTTTTCTCACTTATGGAACCTAATTCTGGCTCCATGCTTCCAGCCAACTTTAATCTGCAAAAATTTAAATGCAATGTCAATTGCTATCTACTGACTTCCTGATTACTCTATCCTCTTCCCTCTCATTATTAATGTTTCTGTTCCTAATTCTTTCACACCCTGTAACCCCTTGAGTCTTAGTAGCTTTACTGCCTTGCATGGGAAGATACTGATTTTTTTTTTTTTTTTTTTTTTTTAAGAATGTTTTTCTGAGATTTTAATTGAGATAGTGAAATGTCTGAACTTGGAAATTTAATTATCAAATAGAAAGAAAATTTATTAAGAATTTCTTGTTTTTTCCTTTGCATTTTATATAATATAGAGAATTTTGTTAATATTTTTGTATTTGTATTCCTTTTAACAGATACAAAGCTGAAGTTCGCAGAAGTGAATCAAACTTCCCTGCACGTCGGAAAGTAGTGCCTACTTCCGAAAATTATCCTCGACAGAACAGACTACCTCCTATTGATGCTGCTCCAGAGACTGTATTTCTTTGTCGGAAAGTATATCACTTTCGACAGAAGCGAATACTGAAGAATTGAGTTATATTTCCTTTTATTTATATGTAAATAGATGTTTTTATTTACTTTTTTAAAATGAGAAATAAAATAAATCCATTACATCAAATATAAGGTAGGTCTCTTCCAGAAAATATATTTTAATATTTTGTTCATTTCTATTTTTTTTTTTTTTTTTTTTTTTCTATAGATTTCATTTTTGTTTTTGTCTTTTATATAATAAACATGTCACTATCTCCTGAATGTATACATTCCTGAAAAGGTTATATCTGTGAATTCATGACAGCTAGCAGAAAATTAATGTGATATCTCCCAAGTCTATTCATACAGGGATCTCTCTATGTTGCGACCAAGAAAGACACCCTTCATATTAACATTTTGTTGACTTGAAATTTTTTTTCAAGTTTTATCAACATTTTCGTATAGCTTTTTTGTTCCCTAGGATTATAGTTAGATATAAGCTTACTTAGAAAAAATTTAGTCATATTATTCATCAACTAAAAGATTTTTTTTTTTTTATTTTTTATTTTTTATTTTTCATAAATAATTTGTTTCAAACACTTTTAAGGAAAAAGTTACAAATAAAAACTGATGGTGGATGAAAGGTTAAAAATTTGCCGTTTCAATGAGAATTTATGCCACTATTCCAATTAGAAGAATTCCTTTTTTATGGCCATATAAAATGAACTTCAGTTATTCTCACTTGAACACACCAATAATTTTTTTTTTTTTTTAAACCAGATTCAGACATTTTCAGACATAAACGAAACACCCACCCACCCCCCACCCAATAACTCTACCTCTTTTTTTTTAAGGATTTAATAAATATTTGCTCAAATGACAAATCTTTTCAAAAAACCTGACTTTTTTTTTTTCTTTGAAATCTCTGCACAGTATGACTACTAAAGAAATTGTTAGAACACCTGGATATCTCTACTGCATTTCATCTATTGACTTTATTTAGATAGGTGACATATAGTTATTGTGACCAGTAGTAGCAAGATGATTCGGCATACTCTTAGATGTAGCTTTGCTTAGATGAAGATTTGAATGATAAATATATACTGAATGTAGATTAGTCATAGTGCTGTAGTTCTTGATGTGGGATCTTCCTTCTGCACAAAATGACTAGCCTAATAATTTTTAGTTGTCATTTTAGTACACAGAAAATTATTTTGCATTAAGTCCCACCTAATTAATTCCAACTGAAATACTGTCTCGTGTAAGACTATAAACTACATCTGACAGCAAGGCCTCTGATCAGGAGGTCTTGAGGAGCATGGAACCACCTCTTAATTGCTGGTGTTCCCAGGTCCACCCTGACTCAGGGTGGTAGCACCTGCTAGGAGCCCAGCTATGGACAAATAGTTAACCCCTAAACTATCAAAGTGTAAAAATAAGTTTTAATACCAGAAATACTTTCTTGTAAAAAAAAAAAAAAAATATTATCAGAAATACATTATTACCAGCAATACATAATATATTAATAATAAATTTTTGAAGAAAAAAATATTACCAGCAATACATTTTTTGGAAAAAAACTATTACAAGCAATAAAGAATTTTGCTGGCTTTAAATAACCCACTGAGGTTGATATGCCGTAAAACAAGCAAACAAATCCACTGGGGTATTAACGTTTTGAAAATAGCTACGTAAATTGATAATGTCCAATGCTTGTTGTTTTTGATTAAGATTATATCCTTTGTCTTTGAACAAAATGAATAGATTTTGTATTTTTTTTTTTAGTTTTCCTGTTGTCATTTTCACAAGGTATATATCTCCATCTCTTTTTGTAAATTTTTGGCACATTGTATGGAACATGCTCATCTTTACTTTTGTGGTGTAGTTTTGAGTCTGGATTCTCAAATTTGATAAACAGGATTTGTGATACTTTGAGCTACAATTAAATAACTGACCCAGGTAGCCATTTTTCAATTTTGTTAGACTTTGCTAAAAAAGAAATGACCTGCAGTGACTTTAAGAAAAAAAAAAGAAAAAAACTTCATGGCATGAACATGTTAGAATTTTTAATCTAGATAAATCTCATATTCAGAAGTTTTCGTGCAATAAAAGTATTTTAATGTCAAAGTAACTAAATGAAAATCTGATTAATGGGTTAACATTTTTTTTTTTTTTTTTTTTTGTGGTGGGTGGGTAGGGGTTCAATGTTTTGCACTTCTTAATTCTTCATAAGTATGACTAGTTTGCTTGAGTTTTATTACTAAGGAAAGGTATATGTTGGACTACTTGTTATCTTTTTATCTACTAAAACTATGATAAATTCTTTTAAATTTAGAAGTTCAGAATTTTCTCATTTTTTTGTTTTTTGTTCCTTTTCGTTCATTTAGCTCTTGCTGTAACAATGTAGCTTAACACATATCCTTTCTTGGGAGGGCCAACATATTTAACTTTTTGCATCAAAAGAATTCATTTACTAATGCATGTTTATCTGGAAAATAAAAAAAAAAAAAACTTTTCTTTTTATGTGCCATGTCCTTTCAGGACATAGGCGATCATGGCTCTCCACCACCTCCTGTCCCTTGCAGCTCTCAACAAGTTCCTTCCCTCTGCTTTCTCCCCCAGACCACATTTTGTCATCCACTTGCTTAAGTCCACCAGGTATGTCATGCGTTGTTTTCTCTTGTCTCTCTGAGTATCAGATTCTCCAGGCCCTCCTTCCTTACTGTGTCCCCAAAACTTCAGCTGGCTCTTTCTGATATTAAGTAATAAGCTTCCTCCTTATTTGCAATCTTCTCTAAGATCTCATAATTTGATTGTTTTTAGTTGCACAAGAAATAGTACATAATTTTAAATCCATAAAAATCTTTTGGAGCCACATTTGACTATTTTTATTAATGTCATATAGTATACAACAATGATACTGTATTTTAACAAAGATATACATTATTTCTATAAAAATTAAATTTAAAAATAAAACTTATTAACTAAAACATTGCTTCTAAATGGCAGTTTTTAAAACTTCAATTAAAAATAAAATATTTTTAAAATTATGTACATTTAAATATTACTGTCACTTATATATACACTCATATTTCATTGTTTTTTATGACTTACAGTATACACGTTTTATTTGTAGGCAGTCACACAATTGTCAGGTGGTTGAAAAGGACACTCGATTCTAAATTTTTATATTTTATTTTTGTATATTGCTCTGTGAATTGGGATCAAATGTATGGACACTACTAGACATAAACAAATGCACATACATTATCAGTAGAATTCTGCATAGACCAACTAGAATTGTGATGCATAAGAATTACATATGAACACAACTTGACAGGACAAATATATGTTAGATCTGCTTAATTAGTGAAAAACATAAAATAAAAAAAAATATCATAATTTCCTTCTCTCCATTTTTCATTTTCTGATAAAAGTGAAACATTTTAAATTAATGTTTCCTATTTGTCCCTTATCCTATCATATTATTCTGTATATATTTTATATTGAAAAGTTTATATAGCATCACTTTTGCATTTTTTATATAAAGCATTCTTTATCCGATCATATATATATATATATATATATATATATATATATATATATATATATATATATATATATATATATTATGTGGTCACTATATATATTCCCAAGAGGATAGAATCCAGGTAGAACTCAATGTCCAGGACAGAGTAAGAATACACACTCACTAAAATTTTGCGAATTTTTATACCTGGAGTTATATTTTCTGATTTCTTTTTTGAATTTGTAGGTCTGATGAATTGGATTGTGATTAAGATTCAATGTAATAAATTATAACCATGGAATATTAGTATTTGAGCCTTTTATATATATATATATATATATATATATAATATTTTCAGTTGTATGGATGAGTTTGTGACCCTGGATTTCACAATTTTGCAATCATCAGACAAGTGTTTGATCACAAAAGCATGAAAACCAGGGTCACAAACTAATATCCATACAACTGAATGTTAGCTCTATCACTGATATTGAGCACTTTTCAATAAGTACTGCACATACAAAATAACACACACGTGTGTGTGTGTGTGTGTGTGTGTGTGTGTGTATATATATATATATATATATATATATATATTCAGTTGTATGGATATGAATTTGTAACCTTGGGTTTCACACTTTTGCATTCATCAGATACTGATTTTTGAAACAAAACATTTTACCTGATGATCGCAAAAGCATGAAAACCAGGGTTACAAATTCATATCCATAGAACTGAATGTTAGCTCTATCACTGATATTGAGCACTTTTCAATAAGTACTGCACATACAAAATAACATTTTTTATATATATATATATATACACACACACACTGGTTAACATATTAACAATAAAATCAGTCTTTTTTTTTTTTTTTTTTCTATTGATATAAGGTGAGGGATAGACACAAAATTTAGCCTTACCTTTTAAAGACTGCCACCCAATCAGTAATAAATGGATCTCAAAACTTTTAAATGATCTTGCTCCAATCAGTATAGCAGTTTACTAAACATCATTTAGGAGTGAGACAAGCTTACACTAACCCCTTTCGAAGTGCCCCTCCAATCACATATTATTTACACTTTAGCAGATTTATTTTAAAGGGTCATTAACCAATCAAATTGACACACACATCTTTCACTAAAGTATTTTAGAAGTAATAACTGGTTGTATGAATTAAATGCTCATTGCAATGAAGATCTTAATTTTATTCTAATTATTAATGTATATTATTTATTATGTATTATTATTTATTACTACATATTTATTACATATTATTTTCCAGTCATATAATGATCCTTTGCAGTCCCTATTCCTTTATTTAAAAATTCTAAAAATATTATTCAAATATATTTTATATATATATATATATATATATATATATATATATATATATATATATATATATATATATATATATATATAACTTTTTTTTAGGAATTTGAAAATTCATTCAACTTGGAAAGTGACAGAAACTTTCATCCAAAAGCACATTTTTTTCTTTCTTTTTTTTTCTTTTTTTTAATTCTTTTCCATCATCCAGAGTAATGTTTTTATTTATAACTTTTTTTCTCTAAAAGTTACAGCTTGAAATAATTTTTTTTCTTTCACTTTCAAGTGATGTATAATAGAATCCTATCAAAACTTTTTCTAGGTAAGCCTATTTTTGGCTAGAGTTCTATTGGACTGTTATTTCTTTTACATATTTAACTCGTGTACAGCATATGTCTACTTAACACTTAATTTTGGGTAATATATACTTTGTTTTAAGTGTTATTTTTCTCCCCGCACACCATTTGATACAGCAAATAATATTCCTTAAATAAAATTAATAACTGCTGTTCAGAAGTTGTGGAATAAATGATTACAGCAGTGAGTTCATAGCAACTTTTGTTTTACGCATTCACATAAAAATGCTCTGAGGAACTGGCATGCTCTTACTTTTACAATATAAAGTGTTTAATATTACAATTTTTCATTTGAGCTTGTAAAATTTTATTTTTGCTTAATTTTTGTTTTAAAATTTAAATGTATTGCTTCAGAATATCTATTTATATAATTTTGTAATTAAAAATATTTTTAGTTTATTTGATTATTTTTACACAGATAATGAATTTTAAAATTATTCTTCAATATTTCATGAGTAAAATGAGAAGATAAATAATTTTACAATGTTTTTAGTTACAGATATATGTATATTTTAAGTTGGTAAGCCTCATTGACTAAGAATTTTTAACCGGATATTTTTCTGATTGCTGTTGTTAGTTGGTATACATGTTTGAGTTGATTTGTTTTTGTTTTTTAAACAGTGAAATAAACACCAACTGGCCTAGTTCTAGGAGTCCATCTAAAGAAAAATATGAAATTCTCAACAGGAATTGAACCTCTACCCTATTTTTCCATCAGGAAAGTCACTACTATATTTGAAGCATGCTGTTATCAATTTCTCTACAGGAGACCTTTGCTCTACTAATGTCATTTCCTATATCCAAATTGGTAACTACAAATTTTGGCTATAGAGGTGGTTTCCCTAATAGTGGAAAGA
>CAHIKZ030004011.1:27500-49043 GCA_903632075.3 Acanthosepion pharaonis
TTTTTTTTTTTTTCCTTCCTATCCGAATTGTCTGTGGTTTTATATGTCACCACGAAATGTATCTTTTGTATTAGACATCCGTCGACTTTCTTTTCTCCTTTTTTAAATCCACCCACCCACATCTCCAAAAAATTCTCTCTGTCACTCATCCTCATACTTACACTTTCTCTAAATTCTGTTTTAAATATTTCCGGAGTTGTTTTTTTTCTGTTTTCATTTTGAATTTGTAGGTCTGATGATTTGGATCGTATTTACGATTCCAATGGAATAAATTATGACCATGGAATATTAGTGTTTAAGCCTTTTTATATATATATATATATATATATATATATATATATATATATATATATATTTTTTTTTTTTTTTTTGGTCTTTATATATTGTAATTATATGCACCTTCTAGGATGATATTTAAAATTTGATATCTTCAGATTTTTTTTTTTTTTTTTTTGTCAAATATTTCTATTACAAAATCTGTACAGCAAAGCACTCTCTGACCAATGGAGATTTAAAAAAAAAATCCCTAGATAGTATAAAAAGTCCTAAAATTTGAGAATTTTCCAGAATAGTCAAATGTTGACATTAGTTATGTGATAATGTTATAGACTTTCATATTTTGTAATGACATGTATATGAAACTATTTATAGTTTACATTGTTTGGCCGAAATGTAATAAATGACAGCAAAGATAAGGATAATAGTCCAATGTACACTCCAGCCTTCTTCAGGTGATTGGAATTTTGAACTGAACTTTTTATTTCATCCACTGGACTAGATTGTTCTAGTTCCACATGTCATACCTTTTCTGGATATTTCAGTTATTTTCCTTTATTAACTCAACTTGCAAAGTTATTTGTTCACCTCTGCTATGGCCAGGCATTAAACTCAAGTCTTTGTGTTGTAATCCAATGACTTGACCCAAAGAGTAGTGAGTTCAATACCTGGCCATGACAGAGATGAATAAATAACTTGGAGAGTTGAGTTAAAAAAAATAAAAGAGAAAGATATATGGAAGAGGAACTTTATTAAACTAGAACAATCTATCCGCATGGATGAAATAAAGGGTTTGGATTGAAATTCCAATCACCTGAAGAAGGCTGGAGCTTACAATGACTGAAATGTGAATATAAAGACAATGGTCTGAACACTGTAAATAATTACAATACCTCATCTCAGAAATAGACTGTATGTGAAACAGTTGCCCCAAATTTCTAAAGGATGACATTGTTGGTTTTGATTATCTCCCTTGAGCATCACTTTTTGTGAAATCTTTTTTTCTCTTAACTAAAGATAGAAATAGTCTTAACATTGAAAGGAGACATTTATGCCTTCTACTTGCAAAAATTAGCACCAGTCATCAAAACACCTGTAAATCATCACTAAGCTCATCCTTATCATTAACTGTTAATTCTCTACCTACCAACATAGGTAGAAAAGTGGCATTTTACTTATATTCTTTATATAATATGAAATACACTGATTATTACTTTTCATTTTATTTGTCAGGTTAAACAACAAAAAAATATTTGTTAGTTTTTAAAACAGTTGTCAGTTTTTAAAATTATCTGAAATAACTAAGGTAAAATAAGTTTGAGAAACTGTACTTTACTCAAACATTTGAAATTAAAAAGAAAATGTGGCTAATACCTACAACTCCTCGTATATGAAATATGATACAGAATCCTTCCAGTTTTGAAGAAATATGACAAATGGAAGACTGATTAGTTGAAACTAGATTTGATTATGCATTTTATCTTTCTAGACTTAATTAGATCAGAAAATGAAAGAAGTGCTTAAATAATAAATCATTAATACTTTAATACACACATTGTCGACATGGAAAAACAAGAATAGACCTACAAACATATCTTTTACGATTAACCCTGTTTCAATTGGATAAGTATTTACTGCAAATTAATTTCAGAAAAGACGATATGAATCTCTTGCTTTCAAGCCTTTCTGGAAATAAGATGAGAATTTACCTTAAATTCAATACAGAAAAGCTGGGAGAATATATAAACTTTCTATATGAACTAAGAATTATAACGATACAGAATAAATAATAGCGGCTCTTAAGTTACTCATTTTCATTGAACATGTGAAATACCAGCTTAGCTGAAAAAGTACTAATTTATTGTTTAAGTATACTGCCATTTTTTTTTTTCCTTGTTCTTTTTTATATGTTGAAGCCTATAAAGGCAAGACGTATAATAAAATCTAGTTTCATTGAAACGGTCTACATTCCTCATATATATTTCTACTAATCTAAATAAACAAATCTTAATAAATTTTGCCATATTTAAGATTGGTGCCAGTGTACCTATTATACATACAGCTCTTAATTATTCTGTTGTACAAATTGTTTAAAAGTGTTTTTTAAAAAAAATTCTAAAATCTCACAAATTTCTTTAAACTTACACAACAAATATTTTACATAAAATTCACTCAAAACCAAACCTTAAAATTATTTAAAAATTTTTTTTTGACTTTTCATTGTACTTGTTTAATTCTCCTCATTTAGCTTTTGAACAGATTTCTTAATATAATCAATATATTTGAAAGCAGTTTGTTATTTAGACAATCATAATCTTCCATGTGATCTTTTATTCTTACTAAGTAATACTATGTTAGTCTTAGCTATGTTAAATATATTTTTTGTTTCTCCCAAATAGCTGCATGCTATTCAATCACAGCGCCTTAAAAATTAAGTGTTAGCCTTTGGCAGTGATTTATTTTTAAGTTCAGATTTTTTTTTCCTTTTTTTTTTTTTTTTTTACTCTAGATTCATCTCCTTTTTTTTTTTTTTACTCTAGATTCATCTCTTTTTTTTTTTTTTTTTTTTTTTTTTTGCTCTAGATTCATCTTTCCTCCTTTTTTTTTTTTTTTTACTCTAGATTCATTTTTTTTTTTTTTTTGCCTAGATTTTTTTTTTTCTAGATTCATCTTTCCTCTTTTCTTTTTTCTAGATTCATCCTTTTTCCTTTTTTTTACTCTAGATTCATCTTTTCCTTTTTTTTTTTTTACTCTAGATTCATCTTTCCTCTTTTTTTACTCTAGATTCATCTTTCCTTTTTTTTTTTACTCTAGATTCATCTTTCCTTTTTTTTACTCTAGATTCATCTTTTTTTTCTTTTTTTTACACTCTAGATTCATCTTTTCCTCTTTTTTTACACTCTAGATTCATCTTTCCTTTTTTTTTTTTTTACACTCTAGATTCATCTCCTTTTTTTTTTTACCTCTAGATTCATCTTTCCTTTTTTTTTTTTTACCTCTAGATTCATCTTTTTTTTTTTTTTACACTCTAGATTCATTTTCCTTTTTTTTTTTTTACACTCTAGATTCATCTTTCCTTTTTTTTTACACTCTAGATTCATCTTTCCTTTTTTTTTTTTACACTCTAGATTCATTTTTCCTCTTTTTTTTTACTCTAGATTCATCTTTCCTCTTTTTTTTTACTCTAGATTCATCTTTCCTCTTTTTTTTACTCTAGATTCATCTTTCCTCTTTTTTTTTACTCTAGATTCATCTTTCCTCTTTTTTTACTCTAGATTCATCTTTCCTCTTTTTTTTACTCTAGATTCATCTTTCCTTTTTTTTTTTTACACTCTAGATTCATCTTTCCTTTTTTTTTACACTCTAGATTCATCTTTCCTCTTTTTTTTACACTCTAGATTCATCTTTCCTTTTTTTTTACACTCTAGATTCATCTTTCCTTTTTTTTTACACTCTAGATTCATCTTTCCTTTTTTTTTTACACTCTAGATTCATTTTTCCTTTTTTTTTATTTCTAGATTCATTTTTCCTTTTTTACACTCTAGATTCATTTTTTTTTTTTTTTACTCTAGATTCATCTTTCCTCTTTTTTTTTACTCTAGATTCATCTTTCCTCTTTTTTTTTACTCTAGATTCATCTTTCCTCTTTTTTTTTACTCTAGATTCATCTTTCCTTTTTTTTACTCTAGATTCATCTTTTCCTCTTTTTTTACTCTAGATTCATTTTTTTTTTTTTTTTTACTCTAGATTCATCTTTCCTCTTTTTTTACTCTAGATTCATCTTTCCTCTTTTTTTTTCTAGATCCATCTTCCTTTTTTTTTCTAGATTCATTTTTTTTTTGCTCTAGATTCATCTCTTTTTTTTTTTTTTTTTTTTGCTCTAGATTCATCTTTCCTCTTTTTTTTTACTCTAGATTCATCTTTCCTCTTTTTTTTACTCTAGATTCATCTTTCCTCTTTTTTTTACTCTAGATTCATCTTTCCTCTTTTTTTTACTCTAGATTCATCTTTCCTCTTTTTTTTACTCTAGATTCATCTTTCCTCTTTTTTTTACACTCTAGATTCATCTTTCCTCTTTTTTTTACACTCTAGATTCATCTTTCCTCTTTTTTACTCTAGATTCATCTTTCCTCTTTTTTTTTTTACACTCTAGATTCATCTTTCCTCTTTTTTTTTTTACCTCTAGATTCATCTTTCCTTTTTTTTTTTCACCTCTTTTTAGATTCATCTTTCCTCTTTTTTTTACACTCTAGATTCATCTTTCCTCTTTTTTTTTACACTCTAGATTCATCTTTTCTTTTTTTTTTTTTTACACTCTAGATTCATCTTTCCCCTGTTTTTTTAAACTCTAGATTCATCTTTCCCCTGTTTTTTTTTGTTTTTTTGTTTTTTTCTTTTTTTCCTTTTTTTCCTTTCTTACTCATAGCAGTTAACTTAACTGTTTTCAATTTAATAAAGTTATGATTTAAATATGGCTTTTTTTATCTTTAAAATGAATTATAGTTTAATAATTGTTTTAATGCTAAATTTTGAAGTGTTTCTTCAAACTACCTAAACAACTTAGAACTAAATTTGCTGTAAAAATATATCTAAGGAGAAAAAATATCATTGACTGACAGCTATTTAAAATATTTTTAAACCAAAACTGACTTAGATTTTAAATTTTCTCTGACAGAAAATAATTAAAAGAAGCAGGAAATCATGTTTGCTGGAAATTCTTTTCTTTTGCCTCACTGCATATTCTGAAATTCTGAACATGCTACAGTATTTTTATTGAATATTCCTTAGTATTTGTTATAATTGTTTACTCAATTGTATATTAGTAGTACCAATAATTATTATAAACTCAACTCCCAATACTTTTAAGTTGTTACTTTAGTTAAAGCCTTTTTTTTTTTTTTGCTTAAGATCTGTACAAATGTCTAAGCTGTTTTCATGTCAACTTACAATATTTTGTTAGTTGTCATAATTTATATTTGAATATTTCACTGATATTTACAATTATTTTTACATTTACTTTTTTAAAGATGAGTGAACTTGAATGTTCAAATAATTATTTTATTTATTTGCTCCTTACTGCTTATCTTGGAAATATTTTATACATACACACATGCATAAAGCGTACATAATTAATTTACTAAAATAATTAATTTTTGAATAATTGACAAAAACTGCTCTAACTTGTTTTTGTCTTTTGTTGTATATGTAATGTATAAAATCCCTGTGACCTCAAAAGATAATTCTATATTTGAAACTTATATTTATAAAAAAGATAAAATTGAAAAATCTAAAATAAAAATTGAAAAAAATTGTTGCTTGCTATTTAAAAAAAAAAAAAAAAAAAAAAATTGTCTTTTCATACATTAGTATTTTATATGAAAATCTAGAAAAGAAATGATTTAGTTATCATTTACAATGAAAATACTAATGCTACAGAGTTCACATGTAAATTGAGTGAGATTTGTGATGTTATGTATTAACTGTTTATGGAAACCATTTGTTGTTAACACTTGTTATTGTTTATTGTATGCAATAATCAGGATTATCTTTACTTTTTGTAAAAGTTTCTTCCAATTTAATAGATATACTTGATTTTATTTATTTAACCACTGTTTTCATTTTACATATAGCTTTTGTTTTTTTTTTGTTTTTTTTTGTTTTGTTTTTTTTGTTTTGTTTTTTTTACCTTTTTGTAACAATTGTAAAGATTTTTTGATATTCATCATATCTGCTAACTATAGTGTTTGGTACTTTAGTTAATTTATATATTTTATTTATCTCCATATTTATTGAAATGCTTTATCATCTATATATATATATATATATATATATATATATATATATATATATATATATATATATTAACGTAAAATGTTCATTTAAAACATTTATGCTACAAATGGATTTTTTTTTTTTTTTTTTTTTTTTTTTTTACAATTTGTTTAATTCTAATGTAAATTCAAACTTTGTTGGGAACAAAATTTGGTCACTAAAATAGTTCTGTTGCCATAAACATATTCATTCTGCTAATGCTTATAAACTTTTTATTCTTTAAATACTTTTTACTAATTTTTCTTTTGCAGTTTTGTCTACATGCTATAAACAAGACCATACATACAAACTTATATACATACTTTTACACAGGAAACATTTCTATCTAAAATTTAAGTTTTCGGAAGACCTCCCACTTGATTATTTTGATTCATATTGGTTATGCTTTCTTGTATACATTAAGTACTATATTTAATTTTTATTTTGTATAATTAAACCTGCAAACATGATAAAACCAAAAATATGACAAAATCAAGAAATGTATTTTTATTAATGTCTGGGCAAGGTAGTCATAAATATAGATGGATCAAAGTAGAAAAAAAACTTTTTAAAAGATTTTTATCTTATGATTTATTTGTTTTTTGTTTTTTTTTTTTTTTGTTTTTTTTTGTTTTTTTTTTTCTCACCAAATCTTTTTCTGTACATTTTTAAATATCACTCATTTTTTCTCACAATTTTTCATTTTATTTTTTATTATTATTAAATAAAATTGTCCTTAAACTGAAAAGTTTTTTTGGGTTATCAACTTTTATACAAAATTTATATATATATATATATATAAATAAATAAAATTATGTTCCAGGAAGTAATGTGTCATAAGTAGATTAAAACATAATCATAGCATATGTTGTAAAAATAGAATAAAAACCAAGATATTTCTTTTTTTTTTTTTTTTTCTTTTTTTTTAATTTCAGCTTTATTATGTAACATGGATTTCTGGATGATGCCAAATTAGAAAAAAAATTGATAAAATAATTTTTGCAAAAATCTTAATTCAAAAAATTTTTTTCTTTTTTATATACATATCTGTAATTTTTCACAATCACTTAGATCTTGAATAAACAGTTTTTACTTTAAATTTGTATAGGACTAATAACTTTTAAATGCAATAATTTTCATAACAACTAATAAGTTACAAAGAATTTTCAAAATCCTTTTATCGGCATAAAACTTTAAAATAATTTCTTTAATACTGATTGTCAATATAACATTTCACTTCAAACAATGATGTCTTGCATAATTCATTAGGGTACTTATTGGACAAGTTCTTGATTGAAAATGCAATCTCACTTTGTACCTGAGCACTGGCTAAATTACTCTCCCCACCTAGTTGAGTTTTTCCCAGCTATGAGTAATTTTTTTTTTTTTTTTTTTTTTAAAATAATTTTTTCGTATTTCTGTATGTTACTTTTGTATTTCAAAAGATCTAAAGTAAACTTAAGCTTAGTTCATAGATCTTATGATTGAAAATTTCTAATTGATCATTCATCCACTTTCCAGAAGATAGGCAGTTTCTTTTATTAGTTTATGGAATTTTAATTCTTGGTTATGAATGGGATATCAGTATACTTGCTTGGTATGACATACGTATACATGCATTATGCTGAATGTAGCAATTTGTGTTGCAGTTATAAGTTGCTGAATATATTGTATGCCTTTATATCTGGCATTAAAAGATCTTATTCACGTTTGTATTGCTTTTTGTGGATTCACACCTGTAGTCTTGGGGTGGGGGAGAGTGAAATAGGAAATTAATTTTATCAACCAGAATTTTGCAAATACCAATTAGTCAAATTTTGATTAACATTGATAATAATAGTATTATATAATTCTTTGTCCAGATAAATCATTCTTATTTCTTTTTATTTTATTTTTTATTTTTTTTTATTTTATTCTATTTTATTTTATTTTTTTTTTTATGGTTTGTCAATCCAACCCTTTATTGGTTATTCCAAAATTGAAATATTTTGGATTGTAAGAATAACTTTTTTACAAATAACAATTTTTTTTGTCCCACTATTTAACTCATAATTGTGGGAGGAGATAGATAAATAAGTTGTCTAGATATGTACCTCAAATAATAATGGATGCATAATTCCCTCAGAATGGCTACCTGTATCATAGAAGTTTTTACTTAACAAAATCTTCAGTTAAAAGTCTAGGACACTGAATATATTCAGCATATATATATAATTATTATAATATATTATATGTGATTATAATAAACATTTTAGAAGCTTTCATGTTTCAATACTATGATTGTACTTCCTCAGGCAATGGTTGGTAACTGGTGATGATAAAAATGATTTTTTTTTTTTTTTTTTTTTTTTTTAGGTAAATTTAAAAACAAAACTTTACCTCTTTTCTGAAAGTTAAAGTGGGGAGGCATAAGGTCAGAATTAAAAATATACTTGTGGGTATGTCTCAATTAACCAATTGGAAGTCAGATCTACACTAAATAGAAAAATATGGTCAGAGGGTGTGGCCGGGAGTTATTTTTTCATATCACGATAAACCAGCACTTAGGCATGTCATCATTGACGATTGTGGAGAATATGGCAGCAACAAATGTGTCATGGATGTAGACAAATAAGACATTTTATTTGTTGAAATATATATGATGTGCTAAAATTTCTTAGCCCAAACCACTTCCCATTTCCTTTTTGATTAGGCAGAGAACTTAATGGCACATTTCTGCACATAATATCTGCATGTGCCTACATAAATGCAACATTCAGCACACTATCATTACAATATTGTCAGTGCAAATAGTAAAGACAAATATTGAAATTAATATTAGAAAATGTGAATGATAAAGATGGTTAGATGACTGGTGGAAAGCAGGGAGTCATATAAAAATTATAGATAATTCAATGAAATGTTATTTGTAAAAAGCTGAATGAAAAATTATGAAAAGTTTATTTTAATTCACTTTTGCATATATAAGCAAGTACTCATAAATTCAATGTTTAGCTTTATAAGTAGATTAATATAGATTTCTTTTGAAATATATTTGTGAATTCTCATATCGTTAATAATTAATGTATATGGAATCTCGACTAATGAAATAATAAGAAAAATATCTTTAATGTTTCTACAATATTTGGTACTGTATTAAGTCTTATCATGCTAAAAATCTTAATTCATATACAAATTAGATGGAATTTTGATAATAATTGTAACATAAATTGGTAAAAAGTGGCGCAAATCTTTTGTTATAACTAATAACGGACTTCATTATAATTTCAGTTTCCATGCATAATCCTTGATGTTGGGTTTTGCTTCTGAAACGCATTTTAGTTCTTTCTCTTCTACAAACTTTTTCTTACAATTATCAAATTAATAGGAATAAAGAGTTGTTCATAGTGTTTTTACAGAATAACAGAACATTGAAAGTTTTTTGAAGATTATATTCAATTAAATTTTTATTTTTTTTTTTTTAATTTTTAACTTTTTTTTTTCTCTTTTGATCGATATATCATTTACTTGCCTGGAACATCTTAATACCTCCTTTATTTTTACTGTTTTTGAAATTGTATTTGTTGACATATTTAAAAAAAAACAAAAACTAATGACTTGTGGTTATGACTTCATGCTGACTGTTCATTGCCTCTTTTTTTTTTTTTTAAATTTTTTTGTTACTCTGCTGTATTTCCATGGTTGTCATTTTGGGTCACTATATAATGTGTGTGTACACTACAGTTCAAAAATTTGAAGTCAGAATCTGGTAATTTTTTAAATTGACCCAAAAAGTAGTTGCTTTGTACTTTAAATAAGAGAAAATTATTATACACTGTTAAAAATAGTGAAAAATGATTTTTTTTTTTTTTTGATTTTTTTGATTTTTTTTTTTTTTTTTTTTTTATTAGAAATTTTATTATGACAAAAAGAAATAAGCATTTTATGCTTAAATTTTGCTCTCATCAAAATATCCTTCTTTAGCCTTGATTACTGCAGCACAAATTTTGGCATTTGTTACAAAAGTTTCTCAAAGTATAAGTTTGATAATTGATTCCATTCTTTTTCAATGAATCTGAGTTTTTTTTTTTTTTTTTTTTTTCCAACTCTTCTGTCGAGTTCGTCCTTTGTTAATTCTGTGGGTGGCTTCAAACTTTTGAACTGTAATAGGGGGGCACATACATATATTTATATATATATATATATATATATATATATATATAATATGAATTGGGATCAAATACAGATCAAATATCGATCAGAATCTGATAATGATAGGATAAACATTTATCAATCTATCATATTTCTCTCTTTTATTAAACCTTTAAAAGAGAATGGGATATGGAGAGAATAAAAATTACATTTCATTGATATATAAATATAATCATCTATAATTTTCATGACTGTCTGCTTTTCACCAGCCATCTTGATCATTCAGGCATTTTTTTTCCTCTCCATATCTTCTCTGAAGCTTTAATAAAAGTGAAACATTTTAGGTTGATAAATGTTTTATATTTGTTCTTTATCCTATCATTATACTGTATTCTGTTGACTACATAAAATTTTCATAGTTTTATACAGTTCTACCTATACTTTTTATTTATTTACTGATTTCTTTTAAGTAATATTTTGGGCTGGATTTAAAATTATGAATTTTTAATAATCATTTTTACATGTTAAAAGCAGTTATTAACTTACAGCATCCTATACAGGATATCTACATATATCTATATATCTTTTCTTTGTTTAACTACTTTATAAGAACTTAAATACAAATTGGTTTATTAATTTTAGTTATTTTCTATAAACTATTTTTAGAAAATGCCTTAGTGAACTGATTTTGTATTTTAATTTTTTAAAAATTTTGTAAGATTTTAATGCTATTTATATTTAATAGAATTTAAAAAGAAATGTAATTAAAACAGTTTCATGTGCTTATATGCATACGTTGTTAAAATAAACAGTTTTATTTTATTTCTTAGGTAGTTAGAATTAATAAAATGAGGAAAATTTTAAAACCAGTAATAACACCTACTTCATTATATTATTTCACATTTTATCTGAAAACTTTGTGTTGTGCTTAAAACTATGAAATTTTTATATACATGCATCAGTTTTCAATGCATTTACTGCTGTTTTTAGGCTATGGTTAAAATGTATTCATGTATTTGAATCTGTTTTTTATTTCTGTTACTGGTTACTATTTTGATTTGTAAAATATAAATTTTGATGTTGACACAATCATTTTTTCTAGTAAAATACAAGTAACAGTTATTGCATACTTTTACAGATCCCTATTATTTTAATCTGAACTGTTTCTTTATATGACAAAAGACGAAAATGAAATCCATACTTATCTTTTTACTTCAAATTTGACTGCTGAATATATTGAAAACTATATATCATTTTGAGTTTTGTTTGTGATAAAGGGGAAGTAACTCCTTAAGTGCCCTGCATTAATTAATAAAATTCTTTGTGCTAAAATAAAATTCTCAACATTCTGTTTTTCTTTTTCTGATGAAAAACTTGTTTTAAAGAAATAAAGAATTTTTTAGCATTTAAATTAGGAAATAAAAAAAAAAAAATTTTTTTATTTTTATTTTTTTTTAATTTGACTGATTTGATTGTCTAACTTTTATGCCGTAATATACAAATATCTACTTAGTATAATGTAGATCAAGTGAAATTAAAATAAGAGTAAATATTCACTTGTGTCTATATAGTCAACAAAATCTAGATTATTTGTTTTAAAAAAGAAGGGGGGAGATTTAAGTTATTTGAAAAAAAATTTTTTTATCCCCCCCCCCCGCCCAACACCATCTGTTGTGGAGATAACTGTTGCATTTTGTTCAATTTCTAAGATTTAGTTATAAGGTAGATTCTCTAATAAACTGGTAGATATTTTATATTACCATTTCACATTTGATTGATTTGTAAAATTTACTGTAGTCAATGATCTAAATTACATTTAAATTTAGTACCTTGTCTTGTTACACATTTTCTGCATTTTATACGTTTGTTTTCATTAAATATATTTATTCGGAAATATCTTTACAGAAAAATCGTTTGTAGATGTTTTGTGTGTGCATAATTTAAACAAATTGAAAAGAAAATCTACTTTTGAATCCTATTTTATTTTTTTTATTTTATTTTCACTTTCGATGCAACAGAATAGATAATTGTTTGTATTTAAACTGGTGTGATTTCCTCATAACATTTTTGCTCCTGAAAAAAAAACACAAAAAAAAAATGAAAAAAAATTGACTTTTGAAAAATCGTTTTAAGAGTTTAAAAATTCTAAAAAAAAAAAAAATTAAAGCAGTATCCTTTGTTCTCATTAAAATACAAACCCAAATTTTTGAAAACAATATTCCAATTTTTTTTTTTTTTTTTTTTTTTTAACTTGTCATCAATAACTTAGAACAATTTTATCAACTACATTCAATTATTCATATTTAAATAAACTGTTGAAGGCTAATCTGATAAATTAAAGGGGAATTTTTTTGTCTGTTTTCTTATATCAATTACTAGTTACTGCTCACTTTATTATTTATGTTGATAATAAAATATTTATTTGATAAGCCTAAAGAGAAAACAAGTTCAAATTATTTTAGGGACCTGTAAAAATAATGAAAATATTTTTGGTTGTTTATCTCTTTGGTTGTTTGATTCATTTTTGTGGTATCAGTGTAATTGATTTTTTGTAGACATGAATTTGTTACCATTATTCATGAAAATACAGAAATGACACTTTTTAATCAATAAATTAAAAAACATAGTTTTAAAATATATGCATGTAATACATGCACACGCATATATATATATATATATATATATATATAAATAAATATAAAATGTGTGTGTGTTAAAATATTTATTCTCTAGTCAATGTGATGAAACTCACCACTCTTAAGTATTTTGGTGCCTTTCAAGGTGGGTAATATAGGTATGTATTGTATATTAACTATGTGATGATAATGATTATTTAGATACAAATTATTCCCCCCCACTTTTTCTAAGCCTCATTCCCTGCCAACCAATTGCCTGTTTTTGAACAAAGTGTTATATAGAATGGGGTGTAGAAACGTTCACAGTCCCACCAAGAACAGATCAAAAAAAAAAAAAATCCTGATGTTTGTGGTCATTTGGCCACATTTTAAAAACTAGGCTGGGCTTAGAACTTTTCAGCACTCATTATACACAAACATACCTTTTTGTAATTTTTTTTTTTACTTTTTTGTTTAAACGAAGAAAGTAAAATATGCTTGGACAGAATTTCATTTGTTTTTTTCACTGCACATACATTATCATCTTCTCATGCTTAGAAAATTTGTAATTATAGTAATTTGAAAATAAAAGACTGAATGAACATTTTATTATACTCACTAATTTCTTATTTAATTTATTTAGCATAGTTTTGGTTATAAAACTAATTCATTAACTTGTAATGGGTGTCTAATTGTTTTCATGTTAAATTATTAAAAAAAAAAACAAAAAAAACAAAAATAAGATTAATACATTTTTTCAAAGTAAAAATTTTATTTTGTATATGACATAATACAAATATTTTGTACGTGTTAGTATTTTATTCTGTAGCCTTTTGTTTTATTTTTTTTTAATTGGGTTAAAAAGTTGGAATTTTCATTAGATTTGCACTTAAAATTTGTTTTTATGGACTAGAATACACATTGCTTTTCATTTGAATAAACTTTATTTATATTTAAAGAAATACAATACACCATGTACATTCATTATTTAAAAAAAAAAAATAATTAAGAATTACTTTCTGAACTCCTGAATAAAAAATCTAATTACATTTTGAACTATAGCATTACAATGAAAATCTCAACTTATTTTTAGATAGTAATTTGTTTATATCACTATTTTAACAATTTGTGAATTTTTTTTTTATATTTTGGCCATTTTGTTGATCAATTTCTTATGTATAATGCTTATGGTTATCATTTTTACTGTCTGTATAGGAACATCACTGCTCAATTGCAAAATCTGAAGAATTTTTTAAAAAGTACAACTTTTATTAACCCATTACTGCTCATAATAAAATCTAGTATTATAAAAATGTAGTATTAATTATAAAAATCTAGTATTAATTATAGGTTTATTTAAATAAAAAAATATTGTTCAGCATTAATGGGTTGAAATTTACTTTTAAAAAAAAAAAAAAAATGAAAAAGTTATGTCTGATTAATTTCATTGATTTTATACATTCATTTCCTATGGAAAGAGAAAAAATGGTTAATGTGGCAAATTCTGATCATTACAAATATCATAAATGGAAGATATAATTAATGAAAGAAAAAAAAGGTGTTGAGTCTAGCTTTTATTTATTAAAAGCGTTCAAGTTTACTTATCTAATCTGAAGTACCTTAAAATGTTCCAACACATACCCTGTATATTTGATTGGGTAGGAAAAAATTTGTTTGGTTTAAGTAAAAATAAAAATTTCTTTTTTTTTATTTTTACATTTGTTGAACATCTATTTGTTTTTATTTCACTATTTCTGGTTTTCTTTTCTTTTTTTTTTTTTTTTTTTTTTTTTTTCCTCTTCTTTTCAGTGAAAATTAATTACTTGTTATAGACTTCCAGGAAATTGAGATTTTTGTTTTTAAACAAATATGCAATATCTTGGTAATATGGCAGATTAATGAACTTTCTCCATAAATTATAAAAATTTCTATGAGAAACATTTTTTTTCCTTATTTCACTTGAAACAAAGCAATAACTTAATAATGTAAGAAGTTAATGAGTGTGAAAGAAAGAAAGAATAATAAGAGTTTGGATGAAGAGAAAAGATAATGATTCCTGATTTAATATATTTACCTTTTCTTTTCTCTATGGATACTCTTTGTTGATGGCTACCTGCAGTTCCTTTAATTAAAATCCTTCTTGTTTTTTCCTTCTTCAGAAAGAACTCATAATAGAGAGCGTTCTTCCATTCTTACTATATACACAGTATCACTTTCTTTGAATGAAGGACAATTTTTGGTTTGTTTTGTCTTGTTTTATGGCATATCAGCCTTGATGGGTCATTTAATACCGACAACATTTTTATTGCTGGTAATATTTTTTTTCTTCAAAAATATATAACCTTTTTCCAAAAATGTATTGCTGGTATTAAAACCTATTTTTACACTTTCATAGTGTTTTGAGCCCAGTTTGGGGATTGACTATTTGCCCATAACTGGGACTCTAACATGTGCTACCACCCCAGGTCAGGGTTGACCTGGGAACACCAGTAATTAAGAGGTGGTTCTATACGCCACAAAACCTCTTACAGCCAACTTTTGGTATGGTATGGTCCATTTAGTTTACTCAATAACTTTGTCAATGTTTCACTGTCCATTTTGTTGTAAAAGTGGGATATTTATTTTATACTTTAGGTAGCATCTCAAAAATTAAAATATAGTCAAATAGTTTAGTTTTTTTTTTTTATTTTAGTTTTTTTCTTCCTTCCTTCTTCACATGGAAGTCTTTCACTAAAGCAACCAATACAACCAAACTGCTTATACAGTATTTAAATTTTTTTTCTTTTTTTAACATTTGCGTGTTTGATTCATTTTTATGGTTTATCAACCCATTGCAAGAAATTTAAATCCAGAAAATACAATTTAAAAATTTTTTTTTTTTTTTTCTTAAGATTTCTTTTTTTTTTCTTTTTAATAATTTAGTGATACAAGTTTTAATAATAAACATAGCTTGGGGAGGAGAGAAGATGTGGTTTCATGCCTTTCTCAAGGATATTTGTGCAAAAGTGAATATAACAAGCCCTACTGGAATTGGAACCTGACTCTCCAATTCTGAGCCATTATCTATTACACTACCTGCATATATACAAGTTTACAGCACCTGGTATTCCCAAGTGGTTACCCATGTAGGTACTGAACATGCTCAATCAATATTGCTTAGCAGTTCCTGTATGATCATGCAAGTTGTTTCAAGGTGAAGTGGCCATAAGCCACATTTGAATGTTATGGATGTCATCAATATGACATTTTGATCATTGCATACTATTGATTGTATTAGCTGTCTCATATATAAAGAAACATTTTGGTATTCATTGACCAAGCAGCCAATATTACTGTCAATTTTAATTTATAAATTTTATTAATATTTCAGTTAAAATGGGTTTCTGAAATCTAGTAGTTACTATTGTTCATTCCACTACTGATGGAGGTTTCCTACCTAGCTTTTATTTGAAGTAGTGTGGAATGTCACAAATATTAAGTCTGAGTTTATAACATGCTAATGTCCCAAAAATAACAGTAAGATATTGATACTTCTCAAACTTAATATTGATGGAAATTATTTCAATACTTTATTTGAAGACATTGAGTATACTGACAATCTTTGTTGTATATTATTTTCAATTAATGTCTTTGATTACTTGAACAATGTTGAGGGTGATAGCAGTCATTTTATGCAGAAAATCTCACAAACCACTTTTGATATGTGGTAAAATGTTGCTTTTTTTTAACTCCTCCTTTCTTCTAATCTTCAATATTGTATTAAATAAACAAAAATGCTGCCAGTTTTCATAAATAAAAAAGGAAAAAAAAAGCACATTGGTATGACAGCTATCATATCAAACATACTTTTGAATTATGTTAATTTATAGTCTTAATAGCATCTAATAACAAAATGTGCTTTTTATGATATTCACTATTGGGAATCTGTTATACCATAATACCTATTCTATTATAATAGACTCTCCCACAGATAAGTAGTAGTAGCAGTGGCCAGTTGGGCTCAGTGGTCATGAGCGAGTCTGTTGGACATTGAAGTATCAACCATCGCAACTAGATTGCTGTGTCATAAACTCTTATTTCAGGTTCCTAACGTTTTGTACATCGAACCTAATTTAGGGCAACTTATTGAAATAGAAGCCTCCACTGTGAAAACTACTCTACAACAGAATCTCTTTAAAAAATAAATTTCAAAATGCAGTTAGATTATTTCTGAAATTTCTACTCAGTATCACAAGTTATATTGTAAAATAGCTTGAACAATTCCAAATTTTAATCAAATATAGTTTCATTTTAAGATGACTTTTTATCAATGTTGTAATTTTTTCTTTTTAGTTCTCAATAACTTAATTTATAACAATACCCCTGGATTTAGATTTAATTTTTTATGTATACCAATAGCTTCAAATTATTTTTCTATTAGGGTTAAAGATTTTAATGTTTATTAAGAAATTTAGTAAGAATCTTAAATTTACAACAAAATAGTGACTTTTTAAAGAGATTTAAAATTTGAATCTAAATAAGAATCTCCACTTGGAGTTCGTTTTCCATCAAACCCACTTAACTGATCAAGACCAATGGAAAGTGCAAATAAGTAAGTGGGGTAAAATCACAGCAGAGGTTCCTATTATCTTGGAAAACAAAAGATAAATTTTCAAAAAGTCGTAAAATTTGTGAAAAAAAGAATTTTTGTGGAGGTAAATGTCAAAGATCCTGGAAAAATCCCAATATATTTTGTGCTAGAAGCTAGAAAAAATTGTCAAATTTGATGGGTTCCTGGCATAAAAAATCTAGTTCGGGTTTAATCATTTCCTTTATACATAATATAATATATGAATATATATATATATATATATATATATATATATATAGTATAGATATGTATGATTCGACATGAATAGGAAGGGCAGATATTGGTTTTTCCTTTTCACTTTTCAAAGCGCACATATTCATCTACAAAGCAACCTCATACATTCTCCATACTTTGATATAGTCACGTTTGGCTTCAGAAATGGAAAAAACATCATTACAGATCAGAGGGATTTCAAAAGGTCTTCCAGATTAATGACCTGGTACTATTTGAGATGAATTTCATAAAAATTAATACACTTCACCAGTATATATTCAACTGTAAATGTTTCATTGCTTCCTACACACAGTAGGGGATCCTTTCCTTTAAGAAAACCTATGTGGAGTCGAGCAAGGGTTACTTCCTCCTTTCTCACTTTCTTGTAATTCTTCTAGGTTTTGATCATAGTTTAAATTGTTTAATGATTAATTTTAATATTGAAAAGAGTCACTGACAAAATCCTTCCTTGAGGCACACTGCTTTCCAGCTCTTTTACATCAGAGAGAGTGGTTTCCAAATGTACACTGAAATTCTGATTTTCTAGGAAACTTTGGATGAAGAGTGGTATTTTGTTTTGAGTCAGAGGTTAAAGATGAAATGATTCTATACTTCCATGTTTTGTCAATGGATTTTCCAAAGAAAAATTTTAGTGAGGTGCTGTTTTTTTTTTTTTTTTTTTTTAATGAATGTCTCCAGCCTGATCAAATAGTCAGTTGTGCTTCTTTTGTTCCTGAAACCTGATTGCAATTCAGATATTAAATTTTTGGATTCCAGGTACCTTGTTAAACTGTCATTGATCATCCTAATACATTATAAATACAACTTGTTAGAGCCATTTGTCTGTAATTTGATGGATGGGCATTTATTTCATCATTGGAACCTTTATTGAATTTGGCTATCACTGTTGCTTGTTTCCAAAGATTTGGAACTTTCCCACTTTTTTTATTTTGTTATAGATATCTAAAATATATAAGGAATATCATCAGGTCTGTTTTTGGTTTGATTTCTTTTATGGCATATCAACCACAATGGGTTATTTAATGCCAACAATTTTTATTGCTGGTAATATTTTTCTTCATAAATGTATTGCTGTATAACAAATCATTAACCAAAATATGGCAGTTGGTTGGGATGATTTTTATGAATGATTAGAAAATCTTTTAGTTATCTATAAAAAATATGGTTATGTTCTGGTTTTTTAAAAGGTTGGTTATAACTTTCTATATTTTTAGATTTTAAATTGAGTTTTCGCTTTTCTCCAATTTTTCTGATGTTTTGAAAATTTTCAGTTTGATTTTTGAGAGAAGAAATTCTGGGGGAAATTATCTGTTTAGAGTTACATTTCAATAAAGACAACACAAAAATCACAAACAGCAATGATATAGCTATTATTTTATAACTCAGCTTTTTCATCATGTTCCATTTTATTTTGACGAAAGTGTTTAAGTTTATTTTCAATTAGCTATAGGACGATAGTTCTTATGTATTCCTGTTTGGGTTTGCTGTTTTTCCAACGAATTTTATTCAGTGAGTGGATAGAAAGAACGAATATAGGACAATTTAGAAATCGAGTTGTTTCTTTGAAAAAGATTAGGTTTTTCCAGTTCTGTTAGTACGGAAGGCAGTGATTGGAATTTTAACCAATCACGGTTTTGTAATGAACAAACGTTTTTACTGTTGAACATTCTAATGTCCCTTTTTTTGGAAATAAAAATACAAGAAAATATGATGATCGTCAAGATTCAGGTCAGCATGTTTGCAACATATAAGAAATGGGTAATGGGGTTCTGTGGTGATGGAAGAGATTAATATCTGGAATTTTCTCTCTCTGACTTTGTAATGATTTGTAATTAATTGTTAAGAAAGAAAGTTTCAAGGAGAGAAAAATGTTCAGAAATCAATATTAGAGCAAAGATTTTGCTAAATGTTAAGAATAAACAACGCATAGAATACAATTAATTAAAATGTATTGTGTTATAGAATGGTTTGAATAAACAGTTCTGGTTTACAGCAGTCATAGGAACAAGTTATTATTAAAATACATTGAACACAATTTTATTTTAATTTTTCTCGTATGTTGTTATTTCAATATATATTTGTTGATTAATTTTTTGGAATTAATGTGTTTACTTGAATCCTCTATGGGAAATATCATTACCGTTCGTTTAATTGTTCCATCTACCATCAGCCATTACAGTCCTTTTAGGCTTCCTTAATAATAAAGTCAATGCATTGGCTCATTTTTTAACTAAGTTTTGATTTTGGTTTTTAATTTAAATTATTCTTTTTCTCAACTAACATGGTATTTTGATATTGTAAGGGTCTTTGTCAAATCATCGTTTGTGGCCCTTTAGGGGTAAAAAGATTTAGGTATATTTGCTTCACCTATAGGAAAAAAACGTTTTTGGTGAATTATGTCAGGTGATCTTCATTATACAATTTGCTATTGGTATTAATTCTTATTCACATTGTCTTTGAAATTGCAGCTTTTCCTAATTTCTGCCTTGGTATTTTCTCATCAAGTTGAGGACCTGTATTCAACAAACTGATTTCCAGTCTAAATTATCTGAAAACCTTCCGAAATAACAAAATGAAATTGTGCCATCAAATTTTCTGGTGATTATTTTTTAAATAACTTGGGCAAGATAGTTCATTCAAAAGACGAGGTTTCTTTTTTTTTTTTTTTTATAAACATATTTGGTATTTCCCTGAGTGGTTTTAGTTCAGTTTTTATAGTTAACCAAAACCTATGTTCAAAAAACCATTGTTCATTTACTATTTTTTGTTAGTTTTACAAACACATCACGTTGAGGAATAAGGTTTCACCTTGGACTTGAAAATAGGTTATTAAACTTAATTAACTGTAAATGTTGTATCGGCTTGGAATTTTAATAGGACATTTTCATTCAAAAATTTTCATATTCTACAAAATTTTACAAATGGAAGGTGAGAAACGTTTGGGAAAATAATGATTACTTTTTTTTCAATCAATACTTTTGTTTAAATTTAAATTAGTGCTTCTAAGTACAATGTAATTAGTAAAAATACCCTTATTCCTAATTTTTATTATTTAAAACATGCTCCTCTAATTATCAAATTGTTTTAAATTGAAGGTTTTGTTAGGGATAAAACTGAAATGAATTTCTGTAAAAATATTTCTTAAACCATGTCTATATGTATAATCAGGGGTAATGAAAGACCACAAAAGGTGAAAAACAGACGAAAACGTTAATTTCACGTAAAGTTATAAAATCCCCATTTCAAATATTTAAATTGCTTTGTTTATGTTGTGGTTATGTGTTTTGAGAGAGTCTCTTCTTGAACAAATTGAGCACAAACAAACAACATTTAGGAATGGATAGCTTTTTTTTTTTTGTTTACTTTTGGTTTGTTTGTTTTGTTTTACGGCATATCAACCTTTAATGGGTTATTTACTACTAACAAGATTTTTATTGCTGGTAATATTTTTTTTTTCAAAAGTATATTTTTGGTAATAAAAACTTGTTGCTGGTAATAATTTTTCCAAAAAAGTATTGCTGGTATTAAAACCTATTTTTATACTTTCATTGTGTTTTGACTCTTTTAGTTGGGGTTAACTATTTGGCCATAGCTGGGACCCTGACAGGTGCTATCACCTTGGGTCAGGGTGGACCTGGGAACACCAGCAATTGAGAGGTGGTTCCACACTCCTCAAAACCTTCTGATCAAAGATTTTGCTGTCAGATGTAGTTTAATGTAATACACAGGACTGATTTTTTCTGGTACCTCGTAAAAAATAAATGGTTGTAAGACAAAATTTAAGAAACGGATAAAATTTGGTAGACAATACTTTTTAGGGGAATAACTTATTTGAAACTAATAATT